>SDWI01001902.1:30916-66510 GCA_009193005.1 Lamellibrachia luymesi
CAGTGGTTGAGAGTATTTTACTTGTGCTATCAGCCAGTGCCAGTGGTTGAGTGTATTTTACTTGTGCTATCAGCCAGTGCCAGTGGTTGAGAGTATTTTGCTTGTGCTATTAGCCAGTGGTTGAGAGTATTTTACTTGAGCTAATAACCAGTACCAGTGGTTGATAGTATTTTACTTGTGCTATTAGCTAGTGCCAGTGGTTGAGAGTATTTCATTAGTATTCATTTGAGCTAATGCATTTCTTCTTTTTATTTGTACTACTCACTAGAGTCACTACATGTGATAATGTTTTTAATTATTATGTAGCTGTCTTGCATGAGCAATTCAACATGTATTTTTTTGGTAATTACCTCAAGAATTGTTTAATTTTTACACATCATTTGTTTTGCATCAGTACTTTGCTTGCTATGAGTGAAACATGTGTGCATAATTAATTACTTTTTACATATGTGACCCGCTCCACCAAAATCAAGAATAAGTTGGAAATGCTGAGCCTGGTTAGTCCACTTCGAAGTGTGAGAAGGGGTGATTTTGGCTGCAATGGCAGATTTTCAGGTTCATCTGCGTTTATTAATAAATTATTTAATTGCCGTTGACTGGGGAACTTAGTCAAGTCAGACGGATCAAATATAATTTGTGAGGGCAAAAGTAATGAGGAAGACCGAGTGACAGTTGACACTGACAGCTTCGAGCGAGTGTGCGGACATCTTGGCGGCAACATCGCTGAGAATGCCACATCTTGTGAACTTTCACAGCTACCGAAATGGAATTCCACCAATATATGCGTATTGATGTGTACTACAACAGTACAACATTTCAACTTTATATGATGTGACTGTGTTATTGAAATGTATGAATATACGTTAGTAAACTTCAAAGCTGGTTTTCTCAGATTCGTTTTTCGTTAAATGACCCGAGGCATCTTCTCTTTATCAAACAATAACTCAGCAACTAATAGAGCTTGGTAGTTGTCTCTGGCGCCGTTGGAAACCCCATACAATTGTCTGTCATGTGGTATCTTTATCTCAAAATGTAATTTTCCGACTTATTCCTGATTTTGGTGGAGCGGGTCACATGTGTATGTGCATAATAATTCCATATTATAAATATTCATGACTGAGGGTTCGTTTACTTTTTATACGCTTTTGTCAGTGTTCTGGGTGTTGTTATTTTGTTTGAATTTGGCCACATGATTTCTCGTGGCTATAATTAGTGTATGACTATGTGAAAATAAATACTGTAGTATAGATTATACAAGTGTTACTATTATTTATGACCATTATGTTTTAATGTGTGTGTGTGTGTTACACTTGCAGGACATGGGTTTCACACACTATATATATAACAGCATTTCAAACGTGCAGCAGTACATCGTGCAGTCGCCTGTGTGCATGTTTGGATTACCAACTTGCACTTGTGTTCGGGTTGGGTTGCGAACTTGCATGTGCATTTGGGTTGGTTGCGAACATGCGTGTGCATTCGGGTTGCATGCGCGTTCAGGTTGCGTGCATTCGCGAATTTCCACAGGGAATTTTCTGGACTGGCAAAAATGTTATCCTGCATAAAAGCCTGTTCTGAAGCCCGGGGCAACACCTGTTTACAAATGTTGAATGCTTAGTCTTGTTACAGAAAATAGTAAGGTTACTTTGTGATGCAGAGGTTGGACCATACGTCTAGGTTATTTTATAATCTTCGTATTCTTAAAGTACCAGATACAGTGCAGTTAAGAACTGCTATAATTATGTTATTTTATTATTATATAATTATTAGGCATATCATAATTTATTGCCAAAGAATGTACAAGTTTTTCAGCAGGTAAGAGTTTGTCTATACAGCCAGACAAGATCAACATTTTATACACAATTATGTTCGAACTAATGTGAAAAGTATGTGTTTATCAGTCAAAGGAGTTAAACCCTGGAATTCTTTTAATATCTCACTTATTAATTTTTTTGTCAGAATGTTCACATCTTCAAAAACCAAAAAAAATTAATAGTTGTGCATTTAATGCGTAAGAATTTATGGTACAAAAATTACTGGATTTAGAGTTGTTACTTTTCTTTTTTTTCTTTTTTACGTTTGGCCTGCCATGAATGGACATGAAAATTATGTCTGATGTACTCTAGGTTTTGTCACTTGAGAAAAATGTTGTACTGTTTTATACAGTATTATGTAGAACTTTAATTTATATGTAACAGGGCAAGTAATTATATAAGCATTACACTCCTTGCCCTTTTTCGACAATTGTACAGTAATAATTGCTACTTTTTTATTGTTTGTTTTGCTGAAATAAAGATTCATTCATTTCATAGCATTCACAATCTACACCCAAGTCGGCCCCCATCCGAAACGCAATAGTAGGGTGGTCGTAAAAATAAACGGAATGAATGAACCCTAATTTAACCCTAAGTTCACTATAATTTTAATTGGTAGCTGACTCGGGTGACGGCCAATTCGTGCATACCCCATATCTCGACTTCGGTTTTGCAAATAATCGCTCCTCGAAACAAGATTGCTGAATAATATTTACCAGATGTCTTTCAAGTTTCTGAATATATATTGTTGGTTTTTCCAGGCTGAACGCTGGAAGTCACCCAATTTAAGACCTTCTAAGGAGTACAAAACAAACAAAAAAACAACAAAGCCTAAAAGTAAAGCCGCTCTAAAGTAAAGGTGGACAGTGGCTTAGCCTTAGCAACAGAAGCCCTACTGTCCGGGCCTGGCGTTGACTCCCGACTTGACTGAGGCTGAGCTTGATACTGAAAGACACTCCTAAACGTTCAGTGTATGTACATGTTGCCAAAATGCAACGTCCCACATATGATGCACATAGATAGAGAGACCAGGTGCATCGCCATCGAACCGGTTGGTCAGATCTGACTCTGTACAAAACGTAGTCGTAGACGGGAAACTCACCTTTTGTCATTTCTGTCAGTTTTGATCGAATTCCGCTTGATGAAAGTCAGCGACACTGGAGCCACCTTTTCAGTTGTGTATCCGAGTGACATTCTACGACCGAATAACACAATTTTCCTGGGACATCATTTTCAGAGAGCATAAATCCTAATAATAATCTGCGGAAAAGGCGCCAAGACCGCCATCTTTCCGCGAGTTTATTGCGCGGGCATTCTGGGTTGCCGCGCGTGTGCTAAATATAGAATAGTGTCTCGCTAATAATTGTGACGCGCCATAGCCGTAATGTTGATCGCTGCGACGGAGGCCGCTGGCCTACCGCAGGCAGATGCTAATTTAAGCTCTGCCTGCTGTACAAAATAGTTAATGGTCTAAATTCTAGTGGGAATACCTTCAAATCAAATCGATTCCACCTCCGTCGTTTCGGAGCTTGGCCAATTTCGTTCACCCCACTATTGCCTGTGTCTTTTGGAAGAGACAGTAAAAAGCCGTTGGTCCCTCCTATCTGGTGTCTGTGCCAGGGGAAGTAAAATATCCCACACAGGGAAATGGAAAACACCTGTGATTGACTCACTAACTCTACAACAAGAACAAGAACAAGAAGTTTATTTTTTGACCCCAAAAAATTACAAATAATGAAACAATAGAGATATGCATTTACACAAATAAAATATATATACATATATAATAATACTAGTGTACATACATCTTTAGAAGGACATCTAGAGAAGGACACTCTTAAAAACACCTGTGATTGACTCACTAACTCTAATAAAGGACACTCTTAAAAAAAAAACACCGGCCTGTGATTGACTCACTGACTCTAGGGAAGGACACTCTTAAAACAACAGCGCAGCATAATCTCCAGGCAGATTCTGCTTAATGGATGGTGGCTGCCTAACATAAAGAAGAATGTGTTTGCCCCAAATTGGGCTTGTTGGAGTAAACGTACTTGAGACTTCAAGGAAAGCGTTATCAAAGGTGCCAATTTTAAGATTATCAACTTTGGAAAAGCCAGCATTGATGAAGAATTATTGGTTGTATAATATGATATGACAGACGACAAGAACATCCAGTTGTATAACAGACTAATCACTACATTTCCCAGTCAGCTGTGCACCACGTGTCACGCCAAGGGCCTTTCTGTGTGCTATTTGGTGTGCGTTCATACGTGACCACGAAGTAGGTCAATACACCAGTCACCTGTTGTTTATTTGTAAACAGGCAGACATGCCATCTAGAAGACATATATGCGTATGTGTGAATACAGACCCGAAGAAATGACAGTACGTGATGTTCGCATAAATAATTTTACACTTTAGAGACAAGTGAATTCAACTGTCAGTGTGAATCTGATTGTTTTTGTGTAGGCCTACAACCAACAAACATTCGCACCTGTCAACAGTACACCTGCATGCTGCACTCTGTATTTGAGCACACCGGTGTGTGACCATCCGTGACATCAGCTGTTCAATGTTTGTAAACAAACACGTGGCAGGTACGTCAGCACCCCGATACCTGCAATTGAGAGAGTTGTCGGGATTGGGACCCCTAACGATAAACTTGAATATAGACGCGAAAACAAATGGAATTATTGTAAACAATATACTAACATAGAGTTTATATTTTATTTTCAACAACAAGTTATTAATCACAAGAAAATAATTGATGAATTTTGAAGAAAAAAAATGCAAAACGGTCCAATCGTGACCACGGTTTCTTCGATTGGACCAAAAGTAAAATGCTTATATATAAAATTAAAGCATAATTATGAATTGATACATAAGTAACATATATTGGTCATTATAACAATAATAGTTATCATTAGTTAAATACAATATACTAGTAAATACCAGTGGTCATAATCTTCGTAGAATGTTTCCGGAGGAAACGCTGCTTGCATAGACGGCAATTAGGATGTCGGGTGAGGGTGTCGGCCTCCTCGAGTCGACCGTCGAGGTAATTGGGTTCTTCTGTTTGCAGCAGTTCGACTTTGTTGGTCTTCATCGCATTTCCACCACGTGATATGTATACTGTACTATGATTGGCCAGTTGTGCGGATTATTTCATTCATCCATGAGGAAACGGGTAAAATCTTCCCTGAATGCTCCATGTTTTAGGAGCTCCGTCCCACTCTATTGCTGGGCCTTGTCAGGTCAAATGATGATAAATGTGATGATACCCTGAACGACGCAGCTTTCGCTCCGAATCTGACCAATGGTGAGAGGTATTTGTCGAGTACCAATTGTGTGCGTGCGTGCGTGCGTGCGTGCGTGTGTGCGTGTTAGGACACTCAACGTTCCTTTGTTTTATTTAGCGTGATCTTTTTCAAAAAGTATATATTGATAGAAATATTTGTTTCTCAC
The DNA here is from genome assembly GCA_009193005.1 of Lamellibrachia luymesi. Taxonomy (NCBI): domain Eukaryota; kingdom Metazoa; phylum Annelida; class Polychaeta; order Sabellida; family Siboglinidae; genus Lamellibrachia; species Lamellibrachia luymesi. The sequence continues at coordinate 36,196 of SDWI01001902.1, forward strand.
TTAAGAAAGATTTGTAGAACTAGATGACACGAAGGAACTTTAGTGAAGGATTAGTGTAGATTGGATATCAAAAAGTACTCAGAGGACAATAAATGAATGGCACAAGTTATATACAGCGAGCATTGTGAACACAGGCTTAAAAACTAATTTACAAATATCTCAGAAGGCGGGTTACACGTTATAGATATAAATGAACTCTCGATAAGTCTAAATGACGTCATTGTCCACTGTCCACGTAGGGTCTTTTGCCTTGGATGGCAATCTTGTTAAATCTTGTTATCCCCTCCTCCCAGCACGGGCATGGTTACAAACAAAATAATTATATGTGCCGTTCTACATGTGAATACTTGAGTCTGAAAATGACGCAATAAGAAGTGTAGCGGATTCCGATACAAATACGATTGTGTAATTGTTTACAGTTTTAGCTAATACTAATAATAATGATGAACTTTTATTGCGCGTTTATCCTCTGAGCTCAGAGGCGCCACAAACCAGAATTATATAAGCATAATCATGAACAAGGACGTGCAAAAGTCATTATCAGAACAAGGAACCACCGAAGATTTATGGCGGACATGCAATTTATAATAAATATGTTTGAGTTTTTTTTCGAAAGGTAGCTATCGTTTCAGACGATTTCAGACTGATATAGGGAGTTCATTCCAGACCTTAGGCACAGCTGCAGAGAAGGCACGTACGTCTGCCCAGGCTAAGCTTAGTTTTAGGAACAATAAGTTGCTGTGAAAATAGATTATCTGAGCTGCCTAGTGATATTTGAAAGATGCAGGAAACTAGCCAAGTAGCTTGGTTAATTGTTGCGTAGATAGAGCACAATATGTAAGAGTGGACAGTTTGATTGTAATTGTTCATGAAGAAGTAGTGATGGTGAAAACGAGGCGCCCTGAGTGCAACACGTGCAAAACAATTGTGTACGTGTTTGATTTTAGCTTGAGACGCGTGGGGCAAAGCGCACCCTTTAGAGACAAACACGATTTCGCCTACTTATTTTCATTTCACGCAGAAACGGTTAACATATTCACATATTCACAGGTCTTATATAAATAGTAATATAATTGCAGAACCTTAATAACAACACAACAACAACAAAATTACACACATTTGGCAAATTTCGTCATGTGGGACAAAGCGCACCCCCGGTTCACTTTGCCGCCACTAAAAAGCGCAACCCCGGTTCACGTTGCCGCCACTGCAAAGCGCACCCCCGGTTCACGTTGCCCCCACTACAAAGCGCACCCCCGGTTCACGTTGCCCCCACTACTGTATATTATATGGTGTGTTCGTGTTATATCCATGGATATATATATTCTGCAGAATATGTATTGGAACATTGAACAAATTAATGCACAGCGTCGATCTGTAGGCCCTATTTAAGTAGAGGTAATGTTCAAACAAACATTATAAAACAATCAAATAACTAGCGGATAAGTGGGTGGTTTATTAAATAAATAGTCGAGAATATGCCGTGCAGGTATTAAACGAATTAATTTATAAAACCTCCATTGCCATTGTGATTTACAACGGGGGTGCTTTACTCCACACTGAAAGAGTCATTGGAATTACATTGACATCTCTCTTTGTGTGCAAGTATTAATATCTTGACCAAAACCTTCCTCCACCCTGTAATGTCGCGAGTACCTTTCTTTCGAAGGTGGTGGGAGTTATCAATGAATATCACAATAGCAATATCCCACTCGCGGCTTTACATGGGAGGATGTTTTGCCCAGGAAATCGATACCGACATCCACAGATGTTGAGTGGCTCAAACGACCAGCAGTAATGTCAATGGGTGTCACAATTAAAAAAAAAACAAGAATTTGGTGAAAGGGTTACAATTTTGTTTTAATGTGTACTTGTTTTAGAAAATAGGCACTTGCAAGTTTACAAGGAGGGGAATAAAGAAGTGCCAATAAAAGAAAATATGATAATGGCAGTATACTGACAAACAATATTAGTTTCCCAGGTTTGATACTGGTTGTTTTTTTTTCTGCAAGTCCAGGACGGTCTACTAGTCATTTTCAGACACAAATTTGCTTGTTAACCAAAATGTCCGGGTGTTGTTAAAAATGTGCTGATTTCTACTGGGCTAATTATATGATTGGAAGATTGCGCCAATGGAAGTGACATCTACCGAGATAGGTGGGATGCGCTTTGCCCCGTGGTGTGCGCTTTGCCCCGTGGTGTGCGCTTTGCCCCACATTTCTCTAAGTCTCCTTTAGCAATGTTGTTTAGTAGTGGATTTCAATAATCAAGGCCACTACTAATTAGTGCTGTTTATATTGTCTTAACAGTAGATAAATATATATGACGCCGAATTCGACGGAGATTACGTATATGGTAGAAACAGGATTTGCATAGTTGAGCTGGCGGAAGTTAAAGTTACTGTCGAATACAACACCCAGATTACGAACGGTCTTTGATGGGGATGTATCACTGCCACGCAAATTAACTGGAAAGTGGCTGATGACCCTATTTCGTTGTTGCTTAATGCCAGTAATAATAAGGTATGTTTTATCTGGGTTAAGCTTCAGCTTATTTGTCTCCACCTATAAAAATATGTCAGTGAAACAATTACGTAAAGTCGAAAGACATTCTTGTGCATTTGATTGTGAAAGTGATGACTGAGAGTATGACTAGTAATGATTTGGCTGAGAGATATAGTGTATAAGCTAAACAGGACAGGGCCAAGGACGAGTCCTTGCGGGACTCCGACTGGAAGGTGTGGGCAAGATAGTGAGCCATATATCTTAATGCATTGGTGTCTCTCTGAAAATATGATTCGAACTACCGAAGAATTGCCTAAATGTGTTTGAAGGTGTTGTAAAAGACGTCACAATTAATAGTCAGCAGAGATATTTTGCGTACATATTGCTATTGGAGCCAAAAGCATTTCGGCATTATGCATCGATGCAACCATGTCATTAAATATCGATGTCGTAATTATGATGTTAAACAAATTAATAATAGTAGTTGTTTTACCTGCTGCTGCTGCTGCTGCTGCTGCTGCTGCTGCTGCTGCTGCTGCTGCTGCTGCTGCTGCTGCTGCTGCTGCTGCTGCTGCTGCTGCTGCTGCTGTATTACGTTGTAGACAATTTATTTATGGTGGCAACACTAATCGGTTGCTGAACTGTTGCAATGCATGTCATTACGCAAACGTAACATGACATGATGCACGCTCGCACGTACTAGTCTACACACACGCACACTGTTGATGATGCTTTGTAATTGAATCGTCGTGGTGGTTGTGCGGTAGAGCGCCGGACTGTCGGTCGAATCCACCCCGGCCGTTTCGAAAGTTGGGCAATTTCGTTCACCACACATTGCCTGTGTCTTTCGGAAGAGACAATAAAAGCCGTCGATTCCTTCTATCTGGTGTCTATGCCAGGGGAAGTAAAATATCACACAAAAAGAAATTTAAACAACTACTGTGGACTCAGTGCGCCTCCCAGAGCCGGTGATCTCGATCGCTAAACTCACTGCTACCTCCAGTTTAGCTGTGTTCAGATGTAAAGGAAGTATCACATCAAGCTCAAAACGAGCATACACGTAAAATACTTTCGAAAAGTTTTTCTCAAATATACGTTTTAACGACGGCTATTTTTTATGCTAGAATGGCTTGAAACTGACTCACTGGGATTCACTGCCCACGTAGGATAAGCAACGTGAAGTTGCATGAACGGTGTCGGTGCCGTCAACTAAGCACATATTTGATGAACAGGCGATGGCGCCTCTTGGGTCGCGTCTTACGCTTGGACGAGGAGGCGCCGCAAACTAAGCGATGTCCGCATAATTATTTCGAAACGGACGAACTCAAGAACCGGCCTCCCCGGCTCCTTTGACACCGACCTGCAGCAGATCGACAGGCGGCTAAAGACAAGGGCCGACCTGCAGCAGATCGACAGGCGGCTAAAGACAAGGGCCGACCTGGAGCAGATCGACAGGCGGCTAAAGACAAGGGCCGACCTGGAGCAGATCGACAGGCGGCTAAAGACAAGGAGCAGATCCACATGCGGCTAAAGACAAGGGCCGACCTGCAGCAGATCCACATGCGGCTAAAGACAAGGGCCGACCTGGAGCAGATCCACATGCGGCTAAAGACAAGGCCCGACCTGCAGCAGATCCACATGCGGCTAAAGACAAGGGCCGACCTGCAGCAGATCCACAGGCGGCTAAAGACAAGGGCCGACCTGCAGCAGATCCACATGCGGCTAAAGACAAGGGCCGACCTGGAGCAGATCGACAGGCGGCTAAAGACAAGGGCCGACCTGGAGCAGATCGACAGGCTAAAGACAAGGGCCGACCTGGAGCAGCTGCGTCGGATCGCCAAGAGTAAAACCCAGTGGAACAAACTGCACAGAACAATCATTGTAGGGAGGCGGTGTACGCTCGAGCAAGCTGCACAGAACAATCATTGTAGGGAGGCGGTGTACGCTCGAGCCAGCTGCTGTCCCGACTGCGAAATACCCTTTTAATAATAATAATAATAATAATAACAATAATAATAATGGCTTGAAACTCCTCACCGTACATATTGCAATATGGCGCAGAGAGCTGCACAAAGTTTGTTTTTAAATAGTCGGAAATGTTTCAGATAATAGATCATAAACCAAAACCTTTGATCAACATTCTAAGCACCCAAACTAGAAACAAAATGTTTGCATATTTAAGAAAAAACCTCTCTGTAGCCATGTGCTGGGTGACGTAGCCTATACAAGCTGCAAGCTAATTTTCAATGAATTTGATCAATCTATTTCATAGATACCAATTGATAGTTTCACAAATCCATTATGTTGCATCCAGCCAATTTTAGCGCTGATGAATCTCATAAAATGTTCGTTTGTGCGCGATCACAATCACACTCAATGTGATTTCGATGGATCCCTCATCTGTTTCAACTCTGCTCATCCTGTACAAATGTAAATACAACACTGAGAATATCGATCTCTTGCGCAGAAGGTTGTTCTCAAGAACTGCGCATTGAGGGTCATCCATAAAGTACGTCACACTCAGGGGGTGGGGTGTCCTGGTAAGTGTTGTGGAGTGTTACATGGGGGTGGGGTGTCCTGGTAAGTGTTGTGGAACGTTACATGGGGTGGGGTGTCCTGGTAAGCGTTGTGGGGCGTTACATTGGGGTAGGGTGTCCTGATAAGCGTTGTGGAACGTTACATGGGATGGGGTGTCCTGGTAAGTGTTGTGGAACGTTACATGGGGTGGGGTGTCCTGGTAAGCGTTGTGGAACGTTACATGGGGTGGGGTGTCCTGGTAAGTGTTGTAGAACGTTACATGGGGTGGGGTGTCCTGGTAAGCGTTGTGGGGCGCTACATTGTGGTAGGGTGTCCTGGTAAGCGTTGTGGAACGTTACATGGGGAAGGGTGTCCTGGTAAGTGTTGTGGAACGTTACATGGGGTGGGGTGTCCTAGTAAGCGTTGCGGAGCGTTACAAGGAGTGGGGGTGTCTTTGGCGATTGTTACGTTCGTTATTAAAAAAGTGTTTTTGCTCGTTTAGATGTTTATATCAGATGATAGCGTTGATTGCTGCGCCAGTTTTCGGATATATTTCAACTGAATTCGAACGCAAAATGAGTGCCGACTCTACCATGTACCAGTGAAGTATGTAATGGCGCGCGAAAAGTCTGCAAACTTGGTAAAAAGTAGATATATGTATAATATGTGGGGGGCGGGGGGAGGGCGGAAGTCTTCCTCAAAATGAACGTAGTCAGGTCCCAGGCAGGTGGCCGTCTTGTCCCATGCAGGTGGCCGTCTTGTCCCAGACCGGTGGCCGTCTTGTCCCAGGCAGGTGGCCGTCTTGTCCCAGACCGGTGGCCGTCTTGTCCCAGGCAGGTGGCCGTCTTGCCCCAGGCAGGTGGCCGTCTTGTCCCAGACCGGTGGCCGTCTTGTTCCAGGCAGGTGGCCGTCTTGTCCCAGACCGGTGGCCGTCTTGTCCCAGGCAGGTGGCCGTCTTGCCCCAGGCAGGTGGCCGTCTTGTCCCAGGCATGTGGCCGTCTTGTCCCAGACCGGTGGCCGTCTTGTCCCAGGCAGGTGGCCGTCTTGTCCCAGGCAGGTGGCCGTCTTGCCCCAGGCAGGTGGCCGTCTTGTCCCAGGCAGGTGGCCGTCTTGTCCCAGGCAGGTGGCCGTCTTGTCCCAGACCGGTGGCCGTCTTGTCCCAGGCAGGTGGCCGTCTTGTCCCAGGCACGTGGCCGTCTTGTCCCAGACAGGTGGCCGTCTTGCCCCAGGCAGGTGGCCGTCTTGTCCCAGGCATGTGGCCGTCTTGTCCCAGGCAGGTAGCCGTCTTGTCCCAAGGATGGGGTAAGACAGATGTTTGGGGTACTCTCACTATTTTTAAAATGCAACTTAGCTCATTTGTATATATGCGGAAAATAGTTTTCCAATAAGTAACACGCATATCTTTGTATAACATAAACACATTAAAGACATGCTAACATAGTTTAATTGGGTACAATTTTAAATGATCCATCTTACCCGTACTAGAAGTACCGTTTCGATAACAATATCCTTTTGAATTACAGAAACATTCTCACACAGAACCGGCCTCTCCCGTCACATATCTATAAATGTAACCTCTTTGTCTTCATTAAGCGACTTTGCCATACTAGAGTTTTGTACAGAAGCGATCACATCAGAAAATGCTGCACTGTCATCGGCCCGTTGCTGCGACTGATATTGTGTTTACTTGCTGACCAACGTACATTGATCGATTCTGCGAGATGTCTTGTCGTAAGACCGGCACACATTACATGACAGTTAGTTGCCGCGATTCAATTTTCGAATCGGTTCAACAAAAAACGAAACGTCTCTAATATCATAGTAAGTTCGCTGTGGGTAAGACACATTGTCTGCGGTGATCACAATTCTATGTATAACAAACCATGTGGACATCTTATTTATGCCTCCCAACAATTGACAGAACTTATTTAATGTAAACTTTGTTACGTCATTTTGCCCCACCCTGTGCACCCTTCACACGCGCCCTTTCGTAATTAAGAAATTGTCGAGCATATCCGTTACACGGTCCCTCTCTCAAGGTGTGCCTGCGCGCTCTCCCAAGGCGTGCCTGCGCGCTCTCCCAAGGCCTGCGCGCTCTCCCGAGACACTGCCTCTGTCGTGGAACTACAGCAGTGTGACGTCAGTCAACAAATATAGATACGCTTGAACGCATACAAAGGAGAGCAACTAAAATGATTCCATAACTGAGAGACCTTAGTTATGAAGAACGCCTGAAAGAATGTGGTTTAACAACTCTAGAGACAAGGAGGTTAAGAGGAGATCAGATTGAAGTTTTTAAGATATTGAATGGGTATGAAAATATTGATAGAAATATGTTTTTCTCACTCAAGAAGGATAGCAGAACTAGAGGACATGAGGTAAAATTAGTAAAGGATCAATGTAGATTGGACATCAGGAAGCACTCGTTCTCACAGAGGACAATAAATGAATGGAACAAATTGTCTACAGATTGTGTAACTGCTAGCAGCGTGAATATGTTTAAAAACAAGGTTGACACATATCTCAGGAGGGCGGGTTATAAGTAGATGAACATTGTTGGACTCTCGATAAGCCAATGGGTTCCTTGTCCACTTGCCATCTGAGCCTTTGGCTTGGGTGGCAAATCTTGTTAAATCTTGTTAAATGACACGCGATACGCGACACTCGTGCTGACTGTCAGAGCGAGCACCGCGTCATCACGTCGTTTACCGGTGATATTAGATCAGACAATCTGTCGACGGCGACGTCAGCGACGGGCTGTCGTTGTCAGTCTACACTCAGCAGACTGACAGCGACACGAGAGACGATCTTCCGTTGTCAGCCTCCACTCAGCTGACTGACGGCGACACGAGAGACAATCTTCCGTTGTCAGCCTACTCACTCAGCCTACTCACTCAGCTGTGCGGGCAAGGCGCCCCTTTACAGCGCGGGGCAAGGCGCCCCTTTAGAGTGCGAGGCAAGACGCCCCCACATGATTTGGCCAATTTATAATCGTAATTATGTAGGCCCAGTGGAAAATGTCTAATAAAAGCTATGTGTTTTATCAATTCGCATAGATGGTACGTGACAATTAGGAGTACACTGTATTACTTAAATACTTAATTATGGACACAGAACGGACACAGAACAGACGCAGTACGGACACAGGACGGAACCAAGGAACGGAGCCAAAGAATGGAACCAAAGAACGTAACCAAGGAATGGAACCAAGGAATGGAACAAAGGATGCAGTGAAGAAACCAACGAGAAGATGCGTCAGCACCAGCAGCGAGGTGGAAGAACGGCCGCGTGTCATGCGGCGAGCCTTTCGTGAACTTTAGACCTCGGGAAGTGTGGGTACAGTGACTGCACGCCAGGAGTGCTGTGTCTTATTTGCCCTAACGGCGAGTTCGAGAGTGAGTAAACGATGTATATTTATTGCCTGTTTGGGTCCAATAAAATATAATGCATTTGTTTTACATTTAACAATAGTTTGTTTCATTTCAGTATTCGTATTTCACACTGTGGAGAAAGACTGTTACTGTTATGGCGCAAGACGGCCCGGAGGGGGTGGCTTCATGTATTGCCCCAGGCCGGGGGCAAGACACCAACTCTGGAAAATTAGATTTAATTAATGACTACATAAGTTAGTGTTGTCAATCGTCACTAATGTTTTGATGTTGCATATTATAACCACACAACAATCGTATAACGGCATGGGTACCTCAAAACATCTTCACCGCCATGGGTACTGCAGAGTACAACAGTACCCCTGGCAGATAACCCCGTAGAACCAATGGGCTACGTTCCTACGACTCTCGGGCACCAGTCGTCGTTGGTCGGGTGGTAATTCCTTATAACAACATTTGAAGTTTGGCGGAGCGCGTCTATAGATCCCAGAAAGACGCCGACCAAGACAGGAAGTGGGACAAAGTACATATGATTCAGCCTACATTCACACATAGCCTACATTCACACATAGCCTACATTCACACATAGCCTACATTCACACATAGCGTGCGAAAAGCTGAAAGTTCCACTTTTCAACAGGTTTATATGCCAGGTTAGTGAGGATGCCTCAAAATAATAAATTTCTGAATAACTATAGTCATTTTCCATTAAGGGGACCCCTTGGCTACCCTACCATATCTGTCATCAAGTGTTGTTTATCATAATTTGTAATAAACCCCCCCCCCCATACTACCTAAGTTGTCAGAAAGATGTCAACAACTACATTGTAAATAACTGACAGAGCATAATTTCAAGAATACGATTCTCACCGATTGTTTACTCCGCCACCGGCAGCCAAGCGGAACTTGGCGTACTCTGACGACAGTGAGCGAAGTCGTGTGCGGTCGTGCGTAACTTACTAATAACTTAGTAACTAGTACAGGCCTGTACATGACTAGAATAAAATACATATCACCAAGCTACAGTGGTGAGTCAACACAGAGACAAGACAGACCAGACGTCGTTCCTAATGGGGCCGTGGCGCTCTAGAAAACGTGCTGATATGTTGCCCAGGATCTGTGTGTGACCGCAGGTAAGTGTTGGGAGGCCTCGGTCAACCAGGTGTTACTGACCAATTACAAATTAATGCATCATAAAGAGTCTTAAAGATTCATTCAGATCGAACGCATCGTTCACACTGAAGGCTCTTACGGGGAATAATTTGCTTTGACAGTAATTTTAAGCATCCAGCAGGGCTAGCCGTGATAACTTACACAAACTCGTAAAGAACTATTGTTGAAGCGAAATCTGTAGTCCTGCAAAACTTTTCATATTTACGCGTTACGTGTAGTCAGCAGTGGGTGTTGACGGGGCGTCGCTATGACGACAACAGACGTTGTGGCCGGGCAGAACGACTGTAGGAATCCTCGACAGTTACCGACTCAAATACTACTGCAATACATGGTCGGCCCTAAAATTAACCGGTTGCGAGTTACTTGAATTTTGTGACGATCACATTATGTATATTTGTGAGACAATCTAGTTGCCTGTGATATGTGTATAAACACGTCCGTCGGTGGCGGGATCGTCTTTTGTTCTTGGCCAACTACGAAGTTGCTACAACAGCTTTGCTTTGACAACGACGCGCAGAAGTAGCAGGCGCCATTGGGTTTTACGGTCGCAATGTTGTATAATATATGTTGGTTGATTTATTACTGAACGCATTGTTGAAAAACGAATGGTTTGCTACATTGAAGGTTCAGTTATTATTATCCGTCGGGCGGATCCAAGTTTCGATGTTGTTGGGCACGTATTTAGTACAAAGCGATAGTTAATCCGCATTTAGAATATTGTAAACAAACACGGAGGCCATATCGTAAGAAAGACATAGATAAGCTAGAAAGAATACAACGAAGAGCAACTAAAATGATACCACAATAGAGAGACATTAGTTATGAAAGCCGTTTAATAGAATGTGGTTTGACAACACTAGAGACAAAGAGACTATGATGAGACCAAACAGAAGTGTTTACAAAAGTGAGTGGTTAAGAGGATATTGATAGAAATATGTTCTTCAAACACAAAGAAGACAGTAGAACCAGACGACACAAAGCAGCATTAGTTAAGCAACAGCGTAGGTTGGGCATAATAAATGAATGGAACAAATGATTGTGTTAATGCCAGTAGTTTGAATATGTTTAAAATGTTAAATTAACAGACATCTCATAAGGGTGGACTATACATAAAATAATAGAATTGTTGGACTATCGATAAGCCAATTTCTTCCTTGTCCACTGGTCATCTGGAACTTGTAGTTTGGGATGACAATCTTGTTAAGTCTTGTTAAATAGTGTAAATATTATCTCTCCTCATTCCCCCTCCGCTTCCGCTTCCGCCTCCCTCTCCCCCTCCTCTTCCCCCGAGCTACCGTCCACGCACACCGCTCCACCCAGGTAGAGAAAGCTGTCTCACATATACAAAGCTTCCCAACCAAAGCACCTCCGTCATCACGTATGGGTTCAACAGTTGAATGCGTCACACATATGCAGACAGCGAAGGACATCGGAAGTGCCGTGTTGCGACTTTGGAATTCGCGAGGGAGTGCAAGGGGGATTTCCCTCCTGGCGTAAGAGTTAAATTTTAAGATAAATGTTCTTAATTTTAATGCACTTTCTGGTGTAGTTTCTACATAAAATGGCGGTTTGTTGCTCCTCCTCGCCCTCCTGGGGCAACATGGCCCCAGTTTGTTGCTCCTCCTCGCCCTCCTGGGGCAACATGGCCCCAGTTTGTTGCTCCTCCTCGCCCTCCTGGGGCAACATGGTCCCAGTTTGTTGCTCATCCTCTCCCTCCTGGGGCAACATGGTCCCAGTTTGTTGCTCCTCCTCGCCCTCCTGGGGCAACATGGCCCCAGTTTGTTGCTCCTCCTCGCCCTCCTGGGGCAACATGACCCCAGTTTGTTGCTCCTCCTCGCCCTCCTGGGGTAACATGACCCCAGTTTGTTGCTCCTCCTCGCCCTCCTGGGGTAACATGGCCCCAGTTTGTTGCTCCTCCTCGCCCTCCTGGGGCAACATGGACCCAGTTTGTTGCTCCTCCTCGCCCTCCTGGGGTAACATGGTCCCAGTTTGTTGCTCCTCCTCGCCCTCCTGGCGCAACATGGCCCCAGTTTGTTGCTCCTCCTCGCCCTCCTGGGGTAACATGGCCCCAGTTTGTTGCTCCTCCTCGCCCTCCTGGGGCAACATGACCCCAGTTTGTTGCTCCTCCTCGCCCTCCTGGGGCAACATGGACCCAGTTTGTTGCTCCTCCTCGGCCTCCTGTGGCAACATGATCCCAGTTTGTCGCTCCTCGCCCTCCTGGGGCAACATGGCCCCAGTTTGTTGCTCCACCTCGCCCTCCTGGGGCAACATGACCCCAGTTTGTTGCTCCTCGCCCTCCTGGGGCAACATGACCCCAGTTTGTTGCTCCTCGCCCTCCTGGGGCAACATGGCCCCAGTTTGTACGTTAAAATCAGTGGCGTATTTAGGGGCGGCGGCATTGGGCCATCAGGGGTGGATCTAGGCTTGTTGGCTGGGGGAGTCTCAGTCAGTCGTAGTCATATATCATTCTACGTACGAACCGGGGGGGGGGGGGCGGGGCGGNGACGACGCCTGTAGTTCTACTTCAGTCTTTACATTGACACTAGTTCCCATGTAGGCCTATATATGCTATCCTTTATCGTAATATTTTCCACGGACACGGGGGGATCTTAGACCCCCTCCATGGTCTAGGTCTAAGACCCCCCTGGATCCGCTGCTGGCCATAGCCCCCCTTGGCTTAATTCTTAATTTTCTTTGTATATAACCTGTTGCGCCACTACACGGTAGCATAGTAAACTAAGTGACTGATCAGCCCTAAACCCATGTTTGCCAATTACCTGATTTACATTATAGGGGAGAGCGGGGCTAGTCCGCCCCCTGGACATTCTAATAGATATGGAGACTGTATTTGTAGAGCTAGAGGATTAGTTTCGGTCTTAAATTGAACGCAAATATCTTGCCCACATTTGTGCTGTTAACAAATGGCAAAACTGTCAAAAACAATACCCAAATCTGACTCTTAGTAGACCTACCCAAGACTTGCCACATGTTGGGGCAAGCCCGCCAAAGGGCCGGGGCAAGTTTGCCCCACACGTACTTTAAACAGCACATATACAAGAACAGTGCAGTTGTGTTTTATTTTTATGTAAAAAAAAGTCATGTTTGTGACAGACATTCTGTTAGAAATTATAAATCCTCACAAATTCTGTTTTATCTATGAAATAAACCAGGCAAACAAAAAACAAGGTTTGGCACTGCATCGGCTAAAAAATGGCGAAATCAAAATGTGGTTTCATCAATTTTGTGACTAGAAAATAACACTAAAATGGACAAATGGAAGTCTTTGTAAGAGTGCGTGTTAGTGGCTTTATGTTCACAAGTGACCCTGAGTATTTTACGTGTACGTGCCCCAACACAGATACATATTTGGTGGGGGGAACTAAATATCACTGACACAGGACAGAGCAACAATGTAAGATCCCAACAATAGCTCTCATATAAGGGCTTTACTCAGCACTCTGAATGTCTAACCAATGCCACTTATAAGTACTGAAATTTACCATTAGGGTCTACTTGGCAGCATAGTAAACTGATCGATTTCTCATTAAAACTTTTTATAAAAGTAAACGAGGGATGAGGTTTTTATTGTTTATTTCTAACCTGCTGATGGAGGTGTTAGCGACTATCAAAGCCAAAGGGGCTATTCTCAATAATCAACATCTTCAGAAGATTTCCAAGACCAAGTGCATTTCTTACACTTCTCCGCAGAAATGTACAAAAAAGGTGCCCTTCGGCATGATTCGGATCTTGCCTATTGGTTGGAAAAACGCATTTAGAAGACAATAACAAAACAGTTTTGCGGCACCTATTTTCGCATGCTCGCGCGTTGACTACAAACCGGGAATTTTTGCACGATGCCTCTTTTATGCCTCGAAGAAATTTTAGCATGGGCTTGCCCTTAGGTAAACATTGAATTGAATGTATTTCCACCACTATAAGAATGATACAATAATAGTACAGAGTATAATAATAGATATTCAAGTGAAAATGGGGAAAGCAGAAGTGCAATACTTATGTAGTACTTTCCCCTATCATATCACCACATACAGTAACAATTCAAGTCAAAAAAGAGCATATAATTAAATATACCATAAAGTCATTACCTCCGGCGGAAAAAAACTTCTTAGAAAGGAATTAATATAGACCTCATAACTAATTCGTAAATTATTTTTTACGACGATTTCACCTCGTTGCAATTGTGCTCAATACTACTTATTCTCGTCACGGTAATTCGCTTCTTCGGCCTCGCTCCGCCGCCGTCGGCTGCGAGTTCGAACGGTTGCTCAAAACCTTGTAATATGCGTAATGTGCTACATTGGCACGATAACTCAACGTGCCTTGTTAGACATTTCTGTTGACTCGTTGCAAGGTGAGCAAGATCGAACGTTCAAGGTAAATATTGCGTGCAATAATTGCACACCAACTCAGGACATTAGTTGCGAGAGAATACCAATATTGCACTTCCCCAAAATACGGGTCACGTGACACATTGGTGCAATTTTTGTTTCCAAATGCTGTAGCGTTTTTCTTGATGATTTTCTTTGTCTTGATAAATAATCTGCAAATTCCTAACAGGGACAACGCGCAGATGGAGAACGAGCTGGCTACGCATTTAACAGGAAGCGCCTCTAGTCTAGCCTACTCCGAAATGTGTTATTGCGTGCTGAGTTTGCAACATAAATAATGACAGGATGTGCATTTGATTTGCATATTATTGGGTGCACAAATAAGCCACAAATCAATCGGAAAAGGGTTTCAAAATGTGAAACAAACATTGGAGTCAATATGTCAAAAACTATTAAATTTGACCAATCTTAATTAATTAATAGAACAAGATTAATTAATTAATTAATAATAAAAAAAATTATTTCGCATATTCAAAATGGCAATTGTGAATTTTTTTAATACAGTTATTTAACATAATCATAGTAAAAATATAGAATAGAACATTGTGTAATATGTCAAATGAAAGCTGAGGAGCTTAGCAATCAAATGTGTACCAATAGCTGTACCACAAGGCACAGCTACCTCTGCAGTAGTTGGATATGTTGCTAATACTACGACACGCCACTGACAACGTATCTATTCTAACAGTTATTATCACTGGAACAACAAGATACTATTCTTCACAACGGTATACAAATTTATTTATTTATAAAAGTTTATTTAATTATGTTATTACCCGAAATACAACTTTGAGGGTACATACCATTTGCCAGTTTCCCATTATTCAAATGATGTAAATTGTGTGTATTATTATTCAAATGATGTAAATTGTGTGTAACCCTTTAGTGCGCAAAGCACCTTATTCCGCCTGTGCGCGACCGCCCACAGATGCCCATCAGGGCTCTCATGAAAGGCTATCCTGTGGCATTTTAAATTAGCTAATCAATTCAAAAAGAGGTCACAGTTTCAACAGTATTCTAAGGAAGCACATGGAATCGCTATCTTAAATACAATTACTTTGAACTGATGTTTACTGAGAGTTGAGTTTGTCTAGTTCCAAAATTATGCATAGCCTCAACAAGTTGCTATTTACAAAATCAATACGAGAAACACAAAAATAATAACTTATATACATTTAAATTTTTTATATCTAAAGTCTTGGATAATGTAGTGTCTGAATGTTACTCTTAAATTGGCACAGGACATAGGATTTCAAATTTCATGGAAAACACTTTTTCGGTTCCATGCCCTGTGATCATGAGAACCCATCAGAAACTGTTTTTAGGTTCCGTGGAAACAAGTCATGGGAACCCATTTTTGATACCATTGATTTAAAACTGCTTCCTAAACTGATTTAGCCTATCGCAAATCTGGTTCAATGGTGTCCAAATATGTAATGTGTGAATAGTTTATGTAACATCCGCAGTCGATTTAATAAAAAAAATGCCTATTTTGTTCAAATCATCGAAAGAATTGACTTTAGTCCTTAGATCTGGTACTGATCAAAATAGTGGATATCTAAAATGATAAACACTGTGAGTCAGTGCTGATCATGGGCGTGACTTCCATCCTCTTGCCGATCACATGAAAAAGTTACAAAGTTTCACCAAGAAAGAAAATTGTGATTTTTCACTGGAAGTGAGCTGATATCTTCTGTGGTAAAAATTGAGCTGAAATACTAATTCAGGACCTATGCCATTTGAAATTATGTTTCCACTGTTGTTTTCCAGTGGTCAGACCTTATCTCGAACTTTCTGTTTACTCCTTACATAAGAATAGAAACTTGCTGTCATTTTTTAAATTACCTGCCAATTTTTTTCAAAGGTTTTAGATTTTTTATTTCAGTTGTAGCTAGGTTAAGTGCCTCTTTGTAATTTGCATAGTCTTCGTCCTTTCTGGTACGCCTATAAACCCTCCACATAGTTTGCTTAAACACTATTTTTCTAATAGCTTCTTTTGACAAGTGTTTCTTTCTAGACCGTTTTCCTTGTTTTTTCAAGGGAACAAATTTATCAATGATACTCTCAATTTCATATTTTAGAATATTCCAACATTCAATTGCGGTCTTATTCATCAGCATGTTATTCCAATCTAGCTTTGCTAAGTATTTTCTCATATCTCTATAGTTACCTTTGTGGAAGTTTCTCCTATATGTTTTTTATTTTTACTTTCTGATTTTACATTGATGTCAAAATGTATTTGATTGTGGTCACTGTTACCCAATGGTTCATGTATTTTTACATTGTCCACTAATTCTTTTTGTGATGATAAAACTATATATAATACATTATCTCCCCTGGTTGGTTCTAGCACGTGCTGAGTAAGGAAGCTATTCTGAATTAAAAATAGAAATTGTTGGTCTTCACCCCCTGTACCCTCTAGAGATTTCCATTGTATGTGTCCATGGTTAAAATCTCCCATTATGATACATTCCCCTTTACTAACTTCCTTTATAGCATTTTGTATTTTTGTGTTATCCTCTTCGTTTATGTTTGTACTTCGGTAAACTAATCCAATAGTTAATTTTTTTATTTCCTGAAACTATTTTACACCAAACAGCTTCATCGCAATCTGCTTCCCTTTCTAATTTTATTTCATAAGCCTGAATAGATTCTTTAACATATAGAATAACTCCCCCTCCCCTTCTTCCTATTCGATCTCTCCTAAACATTACGTATCCTGTCAATCCTAATTCAGCATCTGTTATGTCTGTGTTGGCCCATGATTCGGTAATACCAATTATGTGAGGGTCAGTATCTTCTACCATAATGTTTAATTCGTTTTTCTTATTTACTATACTCCTAGCATTTAAACACACGCATCTATAACCTGCTTCAGACATGTTTTTCGGACATTTTGTTATTGGTTTATCTGTACTAGTGGCCTCTTGTCCTGCTTGAGGCATCTCTAAGTAACTCCCCTGCGCTTCTAGTTTAAATAATGTTGACTACCAAAAATATTTATTATGCTAGTCATGCCACTGTCCACTGCTGCTGTGAGTCCATCCGCAAATACTGCTGCCCCCATTCCATTTAGATGAAGCCCATCCTTCATGTACATATCAGCCCTTCCAACAAAACTTCCCCACAAATCCAACTTCTTCTTCCCTACATAGCTTCTGGACTAACATGTTAATTGCCATCCCCCGGCAATTTCGAAATCTGTGACCCCTCCTTCCTATTACTGGTAAAATCCCTGACAATATTACCTGCTCCACCCGTGTCTGCTTTAGTGTTCTGACCAACTTCCTGTATTTCCTAACTATGGCAGTTGTATCTCCATTGTCACATCGTTGCCAAATATTCAATATCTCCAATCAACATTCAATTAATCTGAGATTTTTTCCGCTCTGATCCGCTAAAAGCAGGAAAGCTGTTTTGTTATGATTCCGGTTATGCAAAACTAAAACCTTGTTGAACCTTGGCGAACGAATTTGATGCATAGCTTAGCCGATATTGCCAGTCCGCCATCTTGAATTGTTACTGAGATATTCATCCCAGAGTGCATCGCACATAATTCACATCTGGAATCATGTGTGATGACATGACATGATAATGGCATTGGCGGCAAAGAAAAAGGTGATGTCGTAATTGAAACAGACAAAAACGTGTATTGTAACATGCGTATGTTACTGTTGAAGCTTGAGTTTCTGTGTTCTAATCAGATCTTGCTAATAACAATATGCTTATTTAAAGGTGCTTAATCAATTACATTTTTTGGCTAGTCTCATTTCAAATTAATTTTGCAAAAAAAACAAACTTACCTAATATCCACTACAACATGCAAGCTCTTTTGTGCAACTTTTTTTTATAGTTTTTGTGAAATCACCAAACTATAAAATTAGTTAATGCTTGTTCAAGCACTAACTGAAGTCAAAAATTTTGCTGTTTTTCCTTATATGTGATAGTTTTCCTAATTAACCCTATAATTTGATTTCTTTTTGAAGCAACAATCAAACATTGCTCTGAAACTTTCATGTCAGCACTAAATGTTACTCCTAAATCCTATCTTGTGTGGTTCTACCTAGTACAGCATCCCCCATTTTATATTCTTTGCCCATGTTTCCATGTCCTATGTGTATGCATTTACACTTTCCAATATTGAATAACATTTGCTATTTTTCTGACTATTTAACCAATTTATCTAGATCATCCTGCAGGTATGTAATTTTCCAAATCATTTATATATATATATATATATATAGTTGATTTGGAAAATTACATATATATATATATATATATATATATATATATATATATATATATATATATATTAAAAAGAGTGTAGGTCATAATACTGATCTCCGTGGTACCCCACTCAAAACAGATTTCCAGTTTAAAATCCCACTATTACTATCTACCTTCTGTGTGTAAGACACTTTTCAATAAAATAGCTTTCTGAAAATCTAAATAGACAACATTCACTGGTGACACATCATCTACCCACTTTGTAATTTCTTTAAAAAAAACAAGAGATTGGCTACACATGACCTTGCTTTTAGGAACCCATGTTGAGATGTATTTATTAGTTGATGTTTTACAAGGAATTCCACCAAATGGTCCCTAATTAATGTTTCGAGTAATTTGCATAGAACTGATGTTACACTCAATGGTCTGTAATTGTCTGACTTGTTTCTCGGTCCCTTCTTAAATAGCAATGTTTGCTTCTTTCCATTCCAAATGAACTATTCCTTCTAGTGACAAGTTAAACACTCATGCAAGTGGTGTACTAATTTGCTCTACAATTTCCTTAAGCAGTTTTGGTGGTATCCCATCACCTCCAGGTGATTAATTATCTGTCATCTTCTTAATTTTCTTTGCCATCATTTCACTAGTTACAAATAACTGCCCTATAAATGATCTGATTTATCACCCTCAAATTTATTAACTGGAACTGGAAGTGAGCTGATATATTCTGTGGTAAAAACTGAGCTGAAATACTCATTAAGGACCTCTGCCATTTGAAACCCGTCTGAAATTATGTTTCCACTGTTGTTTTCGTGTCGTCCAACCTGATCTCGAACTTTCTGTTTACTCCTTACATAAACATAGAAACTCTTGCTGTATTTTTTTATATTACCTTACCTTTTTGTTCAAAGGTTCTTTTGGATTTTCTAATTTCAGTTGTACTAAGGTTAAATGCCTCTTTGTAGTTTGTGTAGTCTTCTACATTTCCAGTGTGTTTATACATACCTCCAACAGCATCTGTTTGTGAGCAATATTTCTAAAGTAATAGCTTCTTTAGACAAGTGTTTCTTCCTGGACCTTTTCCCATTTTCTTAATGGAACAAATCACTCAATAATGCCCTCAATCTTTTCTTTTAAACAAGCATTCTGTTGCCGTCTTATTTTCTTCTTGTTCAAGCTATTCCAATCTATATTTGTAGATATGTTCTCATTTCTTTATATTGGCCTTGGTTGAAATTCCTCCTCCATTGTTTTTTGTATGTATTCCCTGTTTTACTTTTATATTAAAATGGATCTGGTTATGATCACTGGAACCCAAAGGTTCGTGTATCTTAACATTGTCAACTAATTCATTTTGAGATGGCAAAATTAAATCTAACACATTCCCACCTCTGGTTGGTTCCAAGACATGTTGAGTCTGGAAACAATCCTATGTTAGAAGTAGAAACTGATGGTCGTCACCCTCAGCACTCTAATTATTTCCATTGTATATGGCCATGGTTAAAATTACCCATTATAACATATTCTCTCTTACAAAAACAGCAGGATGTATATGATTTTGCCCACACTTTGTCAGCATGCCAATGAAATAATGGTAGTTACGGTGAAATGTTTTAAGAATTTTTGATATTCCAGTTTTCTTATGATCAGACAAAATATTAGCAAGGTCACCAATGCAATTGAGCACTGTGGTCTGACCTTACATTATGGATAAATAACTTTGTAATATCATTGTTGCAGAAATGGCGACAAGTCTGGTCATCACATCACATTACTGTCTGATTGTGTAAGACCACGGTGGATTCAACAGAGCTTCTCAATCTGCAGAAAACACACTACTGACTTTCTACTGGATGTGAGTGTGTAGGTTTTTTCCATGGATTATTGGTGATTGTGAATTATTTTGGCAGTGATGTCCGGACAACACTTTGGCTGTGAAGGATAACAATGTTATGTTCCTACAAGCTGTGTGATTATGAAACATTCTTGAGCACCACAGTGACATGATGATGATGGAACAGCATATGTAGTTGTGGTGGACGCCATTGTCAAATTTCTACAAGATGTTGGCGATCGAACAGTAAATGTGATTGTGATGGATACAAATTCCACTCTCCTACAAGGTGTGTGATTGTGAAACAGTTGTGCTGATACCAATGAAACGTTGGTGCGTGGGCAGTTTAAGCGGCTGTTATGGACACGAAAGACCACATGTCTACAAGGTGTGAGATGGTGAAACAGTTGTGAACATATCCATTGAATTTTTATGATTGTACAAACCCAGTATGAATCCAGAACAGCTTCCATGGCTGTGGAGGGGATTACCACCAACTCTACTTGGTTTGAGATTGTGGAGCATACATCACTTTAGTGGATCATTGACGATTGTCTAACACCACCATGACCGCAAGACAACATCTCCGCTGGAGAGGACCGCCTCGTCACTGCAAGGTCTTACTCTGAGGTTGGTTACTTTCATTATTCAGGATATTTTTTTATGTTTATACATGTGAAAAATAAGCTTAGGCATTGTAAACGCATATGCATGATATGATATACATAATTATACACATGCACACTCATGCAAGCATGCACGCATGATCACACACATTTGCATAATGACCTGTTTCTGCACTGTACATCTTATTTATATTTGCTATGTTTGAATCAGATATATATAAATCTTTAGTATTATCTAAATCTAGTTGTCCAGTGCTCACTGGCGTATGTGAGCTTTGTATGATTACATTTGTCATACCAAATAATAATAATAATATATATGTATGTATGTATGTGTGTGTATATATATATATATATATATATATATATATATATATGTATAATGGTATACACTATCATAATGGTGTACATGTATATGTGTATGTAATTGTTTGTTGATGAATGATGAATAATTTGTATGATAGATACAAACTTAGAACACATTTATGTATCACTGATATTGCCAATTTACAGATCATCACAATGACTTCCCCACCAATGAAACCAGAGGAGGAAGACTTCCTCCGACTGGTGAGGATCATTTTACGTGACATTCCGAGTAAGCTGAGAGGTCTCTTCAGAAGTGAATTTGCCACCAAATATGGAAGGTCATATGCTGACGATGCAGCGTCTGGACAGTTCTTCCTAAGCAAAGTGACTGGCAGGTATAACGTTGCCCAAGCGGAGATACAGAATGGCGACTCAGCAGATTTTGACTGCACCACCCTGTTTTACTGTTTATTATATTCCAGTGCAGGACTGCTGCCACCGATGAGGCCAACTAATGCCAGAGTGGCACCGTTCAATAGCAGTGAACTCGTCAACCAACTGCGTGAGCAGAGAAATCTGGTGGCTCACTCCTCTAAAGCTGAGGTCACCAAACTTGACTTCATTAGAGGAGTGATCAAACTTAGAGAAATATATGCGAAGTTGGGATGGATGGACACAGACCTGGTGAACTATGCCAATGACCCGATAGACACGGCAGAATGTCGGAGGCTACGGAAAGACCTTTCAGAGGAAAGGAAAAGAAACCAAGGTAAGTCAGCGCAAATATTTAGAAATATGTCAGAATTACTGATATGTAAAACTTTTTATTGATGCATGACCAGTAATATTGCCCTAACATTCATTGACGCTCTGACCACGGACTGACCATTAGATGGAGTAGTGGTCAACAGACTGACATCTTGGCGTGTGTGAGGTATTGTCCCTCTTCCACCAGGTTGTTGTCTTACTCCATCTGACGGTCGGTCTTAAGATGTTCACAAACTGTGGATGAAATGTCATTAAAAGTAAGTAAACATGTTTGCATGTTTATCGGTACAAACAAACGGATTTACATTTTTACCAGAGGAATCTCTTTAATTATACATCATACATAGTTTGTATTCATGTCTGGACCAAGCCACACAGTTTGACTGGTGGCCCTTATTGTCATTTTAAGAGTTTTCCGTCTAGTTACTGCCGATAGTATTAATTGCGCATGATATCGGCGATCAATGACTGATGTGTGACCAATGGACTGAGCACACTTGTACGGCAACTATTTCTCAACCAGTAAGATATCGGCTATCAATGACGGATGTGTGACCAATGGACTGAGCACACTTGTACGGCAACTATTTCTCAACCAGTAAGATATCGGTGATCAATGATTGATGTGTGACCAATGGACTGAGCACACTTGTACGGCAACTATTTCTCAACCAGTAAGATATCGGTGATCAATGACTGATGTGTGACCAGTGGACTGAGCACACTTGTACAGCAACTATTTCTCAACCATTAAGATATCGGCGATCAATGACGGATGTGTGACCAGTGGACTGAGCACACTTGTACGGCAGCTATTTCTCAACCATTAAGATATCGGCGATCAATGACTGATGTGTGACCAGTGGACTGAGCACACTTGTACGGCAGCTATTTCTCAACCAGTAAGATATCGGCGATCAATGACTGGTGTGTGACCAGTGGACTGAGCACACTTGTACGGCAGCTATTTCTCAACCAGTAAGATATCGGCGATCAATGACTGGTGTGTGACCAGTGGACTGAGCACACTTGTACGGCAGCTATTTCTCAACCAGTAAGATATCGGCGATCAATGACTGATGTGTGACCAGTGGACTGAGCACACTTGTACGGCAGCTATTTCTCAACCAGTAAGATATCGGCGATCAATGACTGATGTGTGACCAGTGGACTGAGCACACTTGTACGGCAGCTATTTCTCAACCAGTAAGATATCGGCGATCAATGACTGATGTGTGACCAGTGGACTGAGCACACTTGTACGGCAGCTATTTCTCAACCAGTAAGATATCGGCGATCAATGACTGATGTGTGACCAGTGGACTGAGCACACTTGTACGGCAGCTATTTCTCAACCAGTAAGATATCGGCGATCAATGACTGATGTGTGACCAGTGGACTGAGCACACTTGTACGGCAGCTATTTCTCAACCAGTAAGATATCGGCGATCAATGACTGATGTGTGACCAGTGGACTGAGCACACTTGTACGGCAGCTATTTCTCAACCAGTAAGATATCGGCGATCAATGACTGATGTGTGACCAGTGGACTGAGCACACTTGTACGGCAACTATTTCTCAACCAGTAAGATATCGGCGATCAATGACTGATGTGTGACCAATGGACGGAGTACACTTGTACGGCAACTATCAACCAATAAGATATCATATTTTTGGAAAACAAATAATAAATGAGCAACAATGAACAACTCAAGACACTCAGCTCATTTAAGAAACATTTAAATACATCTTTTTAAAAATATCTTTTAAAATTAGTAATAACTTAAATATATCACTTCCCCGTGTTTTTAGTGGTGACTGAGATATATTATTAATTTTATGTAAAGCGTTCGAGAGCATTTTATCTTAGATTGTTACTAAACTTATGTCTTACTTTATAAAGTGCCATATATCTGGGACCAGCCTATTCATAGGTGTGTACAAAACGTACATGCAATCATAAAATAATACATATATATATATAAATGGTTTCAGGCGCAATATACATTCCTATTATTAATATTATTATTATTATTATAACATTAATTTGTATGTTGAATGACATTTCCAGCTCACCATCTTGCTTAAATAGCAAGATTACAACATGACGTATTGACGCAAATTGAAAAAAGTTGCATTACACTACCACTTTTGTTAGCATTTTCTAGTTTTTTTATCCAAGGCGTTTTTCCTAAAATATTTTATGTAATACGTTTTTGTTTATTGCATATATAAGATAATTACCTAAACGCCTCGATCTAGTTCCAATACATAATAATTTATCATGTTTGGGATGAAAGCTTAAACAAATTGCTTAAAACTCCATCCTCAACTGATTTAGCCTATCGCGAATCCGGTTCGTTGATTCCAAATATATAGTGGGCTGTGCACCAAAAAGAAATAATAAAGACTAACCATGTGCGAGCAAAACCAAGAATATCACGTCTGGTTTATTCAGAATGTGTTCTAAAAGTGGGAGATTCTGGTCATTTCTCCGAGTGACTGAGACCTGACATGTTAACAAGTGTGACCGATAAACGTAAGCGCAGTTCTATGAAATCGGGGTGACCTAGACTACAAGTGATGTATTAAGGGAGACCGGCATACACAGAACCAACGCAACTTCTCAAACAAACGTGTTAATTTGCCAGAAGTAGGACTAGTTTAGTAAACAAAGTCTAAAATGTGTTACATAAGTTGAGTTTGGATGCAAATAGCATGGCCATATTTTATTGCAATGTATATGAATAGGTGTATGCAACTATATTTTCATTTGGCGACAAATATTGCCAGAATACCACACTCATGACGTAGGGTTATCTAACATTAAGGCACAGCCCATGAAATTGAGATGTTATATGTTCAATAAGGTTTTCCTAGTAAACCACTGGCATGATATTCATAATTGTAGTTACAAATGGTTATGTTTTAGGAACTCTTATAGGTGCATAGGCCGAAAAAGATAACTTTTTTGCTTAAAATAATATGCATATTTTTGTTCAGATGATCGAAAGAATTGACTTTTAGTAGTTACATCTGGTAAGATTCAACATAGTGGATTTCCAAAACGGTAAACATTTTATGGGGTCAAGGCCGGTCATGGGTGTAACTTCCATCCTCTTACCAATCACATGACAAAGTTATGACATTTCTTGAAGAGCAAAATTCTTAAGTTTTCAGAATTTCCGTTTTCACTTCAATAAATATGGGATCAAGTTTTACATAATTTAATAGTCGGTCTGATGATTGCACAACAACTACATACAAAAGTTGCAAGAACAAGCCAGCATCACGTAGTGGATATTAGGTGGGTTTGAATTTTCGCAACATAAATTTATAATGAAACGAGCAAAAAATGTCTAATTGAAGAGGGACCATTAAGCACAACTATGAGCATTTGAAATGCATGAACACTAATAAATAAACGAGCACTGTGTTCAATATAGTGCTTAAATACGAATTATCCTGTATCATCTGTAACATTTGAGTAACAAGTATTTCCACCCTCATGTAACTGATTCCATATAAACACCAAATTACTTTCCAGTAATTTATTATTATTATTTAATTAAAACACATATCGTGCTTAAAATCACATATATTAAAACAATACATAGTACAATTGGTTAAGGAAAACTATAAAATATTAAATAATAATATATCAATCCAAAATAATCAATTTAAATTAAGCTGGTGTTTACTGTAGACTCCTGTATTAGCCAAAGACTGGGCTTTTTGGAATATAATTACTTGAGACTTCAGATTGTCTTGTGTATCCCTCCCACCAGAGGATGATAACACCATAAGTGTAATCGATTACACCACAAGTGTAATTGATTACGGTTACAATTACTTTAAAAATGTAGGAGTTCTAAATCATAATTGTTGTATGACTTGTTAGTTCCTATCATATTAGAGCAACATATGAAGATAATGCAAGTACAATGTTATAACTCCTAAAACACTAAAACACTGCGATGCGTATCTTCATGATAATTATACAATGAGTAATACTCAAGGAATTAATGAGGTTGGCAGGTCAAGCAACACTATTAAAAAGTATATGTTTCATATTATTTAGTGTTTGTATTGTCAACAAAGATAAACGCATCCACGAACATTAAAATAACTCCAACACTGTCTCCGTATGTCGCCAAGGAGAGGAATAAACACATGGAAGGTGGTAACGGTCGGGGCAACATTTGATGACCTGTATCTGGAACGGAATGGTCAATTCTCACGGTAACATTGATTCATGACCATAAACAACATGTCAAGTTTCGTCAAAATCAAAGTTTTGTAATTTTCTCTATTTAATATTATTATTATTGGTGTACATGAAACAAAGCTGTTATGGGATTATGCTAGCAATGCCACTTCTGTCTAGTCTGATGATACATGTGTGACTGGAAGTTTAAAAACGGACTTATTTAACGTTTTCGGAATAAAAGAACGTACATAGGTTTGTGAAACATATTTTGGTATAATACAATATGGAACACATTTGGAACACATCAGTAACTTATAATATATGCAACTATTCGTAATAATCCCCACAGGAAAGTTAATGAATTCATAATATCAAGTTTAACAATTCTGATTTGTTGGGCCCCTGAGCTCGGGTTCCGGAGGATTTAGGCCCTTTAGAAGTGGCATTATTATGTTATATTATATTATTTTATACTAGTTATTTTTGTCAAAAAACCACCCTCTACAAGTTCTAATTATATTAATACTCTGGCATGTCATTGCACCGCACCGCTAGGGAGCTGCCTGTGTTGGTTGGTTGGTTGGTCACTTGGAGGAGGGTGGACACATAATGGTCAAATGACACTGGATTCGCATTCAGGCATAAGTGGGCAGAACAAAACTAAGATATCCGCTAAATGTCCAATCATCGGCTACTGATTGGCTCAGTTGGTTGGTTAACCAGAGTGGTGTGACTCATTCCATGGTAGTGGTTGAGCCTCCCACGTGGGAAAATTTTCCCAACTTTCTTAACCATTCAAATCAGTACCCATGATGCCTCACTTCATTGTGGGATGCACGCATGATGTCAGAGTACGCTTACCCTCGTGCTTGAATCGTCACTGTCATATTACTTTGTCATCCCACACACCACTTAATATCTATCCTGGGCATAGGGATAGAATTGGTATATGTTGTGCTCTTTTGTATAGATTTATACAATATGGACATTTCTAAGAATGAAAACTTGAAATAACACAACAGGTTTAGCTGCATTATAAATGACACCACGATGAGTGGGAACCTCCCCATCAATAAAATATCTATTAAACGAGTTGCCAATTTAGGGTTTGTTTGTTTGTTTGTTTGTTGCAGGATCCAAATGTCTACCGTGGACCTATGTTGGACTCTTGTCCGTAGTCATGCTGATCA
Organism: Lamellibrachia luymesi; assembly: GCA_009193005.1. NCBI lineage: Eukaryota > Metazoa > Annelida > Polychaeta > Sabellida > Siboglinidae > Lamellibrachia > Lamellibrachia luymesi. The sequence continues at coordinate 63,350 of SDWI01001902.1, forward strand.
TTGCTGTCTTTCTATATGGTAAGATGTGGTTACATATAATATTATTTAATAATTGATACTATGGTTTATAATGGGATATTTCTTTTGAAGGTGGGTAGGTATACATACATGCATTCATGCATATATGTAAATATGCAGGCATGTAAATATTTTTATGAAATCACCATCTTAATTTAGATTTCCTGTTAATGTTCTGACAGTAACAATGCAACTAAGTAATAAATTGGAGAAACTATTTAAAAAAGTGATGTAGTAAAATATAGAATTAAATATGTTATGTCACGTGTCATACTGATAAATTATTTTGCTATACTATATATCAACCACTGAAAAAGTGCAATTTATGGGATGTGTGGGTGTAAGATGATAGTAGCTACATTACAAAGCTATGTATTAAATTATTTATCTATCATGTTTAGCCTGTCAAAATATGTTTTGCTTTATAGAAAATATCATTACTTCGCAGATAGTGGAAGGCTGTATTAGATGAACCATTTTGCATTATTTTGATCTAGGATGCAATCATATTCATAAGTCAAAATTATTTTTAGTCACATAAACTATGATTATTAATATTAGTCAATCACGTTAGACCAAGATAATATATCTAGTATACGTAGTTAATTATATGTAGCTGATTCAAACATGGTCCATAAACTAGCTCTAACAATGACACTAACTAACACTTGGTGTGGGGTAAGTTGTGACACAGCGTAAATGCTTTATTTGTATAATTTGCATAGGCCTTCTACTAACACTCCATAAAAATACAGCCAACACATCTATACAATGTGTACAACACGTCACTGACAACTTAACACGCTTATTTAATAAGTCAGCACAATTAATATAGACATATAGGCACATTGCAGCAAGTGTAACTAATGGCTAATATGTTGCCTTGTAGCTATCTGATGTCCCAATTTGCTTGGAAAGATGAAATCATTATGTGTTTTGGAGTGAAGCAACACTTGGCTTCATTCTTTAACCATTGCTTAACTAATCTCCCTTGGGTCTTTGGGATGACTCTTCTAACCCCATTTCAGCAGAAGTGTAAAATAATCTTCTGCCCTGTGCATAGTTACATCATTTGTAAGTGCACAGAAAATAAAGTCTATTCACATGCGATGATAGCTTACACACCAGCAGCCATTAATCACAATAACCAAAAGTTGTGAGAAAATCAAAAAACATATTTTTAGCTCAAACTTTCTGATCGTTGTGACAAATGGCACCTATTTTGTGTCAATCATGGTATAATAACATGTTCAATCACTGGTGGTACCAAGTAACTGTCGTAATTTCCTGGGAAACATGGGTAGCTCAACTAACCCAGTGGCTCAAGTTACACTGCCCTCTCCTACTTCCAGTCAGACAATGTAATTAATTCTATATGATGATCTTCAGTTCACCACATCTGAATCTCAGTGCACTGTTCAGACAAGAATTGAAATATATTTGAAACTGTTGGACATAAATACCCATGTGACGTGACATAAATAGCAAAACATTCATACCAGTTCTTTTCATAAGAATTTCCCATAACTAGTGTACTTTCTTTTTTTGTAATTTGATGAAAATTGCTTCAATCATAAACGGAAAAAGACACTTATTAAAGTGTGCCTCTATGCAGAACTATAGTTCCCTATAGAGGCACAATACCTAATCTTCTATGCGGAACTATAGTGGATGGAATTCCTCCAAAACTACTAATGGAAACAGTACAAAATCAGTATACCACTTGCAAGAGTGTTCAACTAATCATTAAAAGATGGAGTTGTTCCTTTTGAATGGAAAGAAGCAAACATCATGCCATTATTTAAAAAGGGTTTGAGAAATAAATCAGAGAATTACAGACCAGTGAATTTAACGTCAGTGAAGTAACACACGGTCCACAAGTCTATGTATGGCCAGTGGAGATATTACGTTGACTAATCATTAATTGACATACCAATGTTGGACAACATCAGTGAGGTTACCAACTAACGTTACACAACCTGTACGTAAAAACATATGACATTCGAATGTTATTCCTGCAACTTCCCGAGACTTGGCCAAGAAAGGGGAGGGAGCCTCGTCTATGTGGCCACTCTGAGCGGCGGTGCAGCATTCAACCACATCTCATAGTTTACACTGTCCCCTATGGCAGCACCGCAACATTTCACGCATCTTGTGACGTAGATGTCGACTCGTTGACTGGCGCTGCTGCAGGCTCATCGACGTCCACCTGCTGGTGACGAACCATCGCAGCTGTCACTGGTGCTCTGGATGTCTGATTGGGGCATTCTGTAACAGCAACTTAACACGTGTTCACTGTAACACCTCTTTAATTATTGGGGCACTCTGTAACAGCAACTTAACATGTGTTCACTGTAACCCCCCTTTAATTATTGGGGCATTCTGTAACAGCAACTTAACATGTGTTCACTGCAACACCCCTTTAATTATTGGGGCATTCTGTAACAGCAACTTAATATGTGTTCACTGTAACACCCCTTTAATTATTGGGGCATTCTGTAACATCAATTTAACATGTGTTCACTGCAACACCCTTTTAATTATTGGGGCATTCTGTAACAGCAACTTAACATGTGTTCACTGTAACACCCCTTTAATTATTGGGGCATTCTGTAACAGCAACTTAACATGTGTTCACTGTAGCACCTCTGTAATTATTAACCGCGATACCCAGGACCAGCTGTGTTACATATCATGGACCATCATTAACGCACATCCAACCATTATGATTGTATCACATTACTGCTATTCGTAAAAAACAGTCCTCTGTTGGTCACCTTTGTTGACATAAAAATTGTGCTAATTACACTGTATGGCTTAAACCACTATATCACTATACCACTTGCAAGAGTAGTCAACTTGTCATTAAAATAAGGAGTTGTTCCGTTTGAATGGAAAGAAACCACTATATCACTATACCACTTGCAAGAGTAGTCAACTTGTCATTAAAATAAGGAGTTGTTCCGTTTGAATGGAAAGAAGCAAACAGCATACCATTATTTAAAAAGGGTTCGAGAAATAAGTCAGAAAATTACAGACCAGTGAGTTTAACGTCAGTGATTTGTAAATTATTAGAAAGGTTAATTAAAGACCATATGGTGGACTTCCTCGTTAAGCATAAATTATTAAATTCATCTCAACAT
>SDWI01001903.1:3844-44269 GCA_009193005.1 Lamellibrachia luymesi
ATATGGTGTTTGTGTTCCCTGAACACTCATATTTCCAATATTGGGTCTGAATGTAGGAGTTCTGGGATATTAGTGTATTTACTCTGTCAGAAATCATTTTGGTGGTTTCTGGTGGTACCAAATTATAACATAGGCATACAGTATAGTTACTCACTGATTTTATAATATGAGTGCTTCTAATTCAGGTCCACCTCTACATTATTTAATGGAATAGCCCTCACCAAAACGCTCACTGAGTGCAATGTTGCGCTATATAAGAAATTAATTAATTTAAAAAAAAATAATAATTAATAATAACTTGCAAGCATAAACTCTTCAAACGTTTTATTGAGACAAACCTTAGAATGTATTCTCAATATTTGTAAATGACAATACATGTGTATTCAAGTTCACTTGCAATCATGGTTCTGCGAAATTATCTTTTTGTAGGACACGGCACTGTGAGGAAAAGCCTAGGTCACACGAGGAAAAGTCAGCAGTAGAGAAACACTTGAACAGATTCATCACAGTGATGAAGAAGGCTTGTGCGGAGGTAGTGAGACTGCAATCAACATTGCAATGCCGATCTTGGGAGACAATCAAATATGATGTATACAATTGTAATCAGATGAAGAAATAACAATTAAGCAAATAATTTTGGTAGAAGACCACCAAAAGGACAATGGTAAGACATATATATTCCTCTTATTGTGTGCATTATGTGTGTAGCCAAGTCCGCAAGTCATTTATGCAGTGTATAAATATGTATGTAATTTGGAACCATGCACATTTATATTAATGACCGTTGTGTGCTGCATATCTGCTAGGTGATTCATATTTGAATGTTTTACCAAGTGTTGAGTTCGTAGATTGTACCCAAACAAAATTCATTTAAATTTTCAAGAATATTTCTTTGTGGATCATACATGATAAAATGGTTGATGGGCAGTAACTGCAAATAATAAAAAATATGAACCTCTCAACAAAACTGTCTCTCTTGTGTACAGGATATAGATGGATACATATGAAGGTTATATAATGTTATATACAGTGTAACGTCATCGATGCAGCTGTAGCAGTAAAGATGTATAGTAACCTAGAATAGCCTGGGGTAAAGAGTATTCAAGCTCCAAATTATTTGACGAACAAAACATGTTTTATTCTTAAATAAGATCGCACCTTCTGAAGTTCCTAGGTCGATGTATATGTGTACCCACATTCAAACGTACAGTAAACGTAATATTTATATCAAAAGTACACCATTTGAAATAAATCCAGGAAACCTCCGGTAAGGAGCATGTATGGTTTCTCCGTTGTAAGTGTGTATGGAAAGTCATCAGTTGTGGAGTGACTGCAAGGATCCTCGTTCCCAAGTGTCTATGGTGAAGTATTTGCTTGGGAACACTTGCAGGGGGTCCACAGTCCACAGTCATCAGTTGAGAGAGTGTGTTGCAAGGTGTTTAGTTGCAAGTGTATATGGGAAGTCATAAGTTGAGAGTACTTGGAACAGGTACTCAGTATTATGCAATTAGTATGTCTTCTAAAGCATGCCAGTATAATCAGTCATGTCTATAATACCAAATAAAGCAAATTAGGGGTAAATGTCTTCACAAACGTCGTTCTTGTGGGAGCTTAGTAATTGTTCCGGGTTGCAGGTGTTCTGTCACAGGTACCCAATTGACACCCTGTACACACACACACACACGCGCGCGCACACGCACACGCACACGCACACGCACACGCACACGCACACGCACACACGCACGCACGCACGCACGCACGCACGCACGCACGCACGCACACACACACACACACACACACACACACACACACACACACATAAATATTTATATATATATATATATATATATAGCCATCAGCTCATCTCACGAGAGAGAGATAAGATTGATATTATTAAAATTATTATCCGCGTTACTATGGACAGATCCGTGTTTACGCATCCTGAACTTTGGAGCTGTGGCCAGGGATTTAACCTTAACCCTTGTGATCAAAAGTTGGGTGTGCTAGCCACTCTGCCACCAAGATATCTGCTGTGACACATCACCCAGAGTTTTGTGTTCGGTTGTATGGACAAAACAACATACATCTTTGACTTTTGCCTATTTCTTGGATGTTTCATTCCAGGGCTCTCCGGTGAAAGCAAGACGAAGAAAGATGTCAAATAAAAAAACGAATATTTCGATAATACGAACACTGTTTTCCCCCAAGCAGTCATTACTTTATAAATAAACAACTTCAAAACTTCATTACAATGGCATGCAATATTGTTTTTCTGTTGTATTACATATTGCAATTTATCCACGGATAACATTTCAAAATAAAAACTAGACATGTCAGCACAAGTTTGGATAATAAGCAATATTATCACATATTTTAAAAGAATACCATAATCAGATTCCAAGTCCAGGTTTTTCGAACAATCTCTGCAAAATACTATTGACAAAAAATATCCTTAAACATGTTCGGTTGGGTTATAAACCTACAACAGTATTATTTAACATGCTATCAAAATTAAATATGCGGAACTACAGTCAATCTACTCAATATATTTTACAAAGAACAGAGTCAGCAACAGTCTTTTTATCAGGTAAATGTTACTTTTCTAAGAGCCGTCTTAATAAAACAGTAATTTTTTCAGTAAATACCATAAACTAGCCCTCTGGGTAAAAGTGTATTTCATGGAAGTCTTTATCTTTCCACTTTGCAGTTTCTCCTTGGATAACTGCATGAAGCACCTTTGTAACCTTGGCTCTTTTAAGAAGGTGCGATGTATTGTGATGACGTGGCCCAGAAAGTTGGCGAGGATATCTTGACTGTTTTCACTTAGACTGATCGCCTGACACACTGTTGCCAGCTGTTTGCCCAGATTTGTTTATGTCTTAAGTTCAGGCGATTTGCACCACAATCCGTAGCACACCTTTACATACAATAATTCCCCATGTGTGGTATAGCTGAGGCACCGGGTCTAGCAAACAGGAATTCAGACTAAACCTCAGCAAGGTATTTCTTCATGACCAGAGCCTGTATTGTTGCCAGCATACGCTGAGTGAGAAGCACAGGAACTCGCCTTCCTCGTTTGCCTTTGGTTTCTACTCTGGTATGACTTTTACACAAATGGATTTCAAACTGTTTCTTCTATTTCCTCAGATAAGAACTTCTGCTACTTTACAACATCTTCAAACAAAGGCAAGATAATCGGTATGTTGTACTGATTTTCTCTCAAAGTCGATCAAGACAATATGCTAATTGTGTCACTCCATTCACTAGTATTGAGGTTCAGAAATGCTTGAGTCTTCTTTATTTTCTCATTGTTGCTTTCAATGAGGTGCGTAGAGTGAATGTGTTTGGCATACTTGACCAATTTGGCTCCAAGATTCAGTTGCAGAGAAAGAGTCTTATAATTGTGGTTATTTTTATTATAACCATCGACTTATCTAACCCCCTGAAGGAGCAGTTCCAAATTACCCAATGCAACTCTGTCAACAAATCTGTTTTGGTACCAGTGATCTTCCTGATGCATAAATCAGTCTTCCAAGTTCTCTTTGTTTGTTTGCTATGTAATTGCGATTGTGAATTTCATGGCCATATTTTTTATGCAGCCGAACTCTGTATACTATTAACAAAGGGTCACTTTCAATTGTACATTTCACTTCACCATCCATCATGTGAAACAGAATATTCGCATACAGATCTCTGCTCTTCACTTTCAGTTTCAGACGAGTTTCCCATTTCTAATGGGTTAACTACATTTGGATTTATAACGGACAGTTTCCTTCAGTAGACAGGTCTTCTGGTGTTTCAACAAGTCTGGTTTTACATACATACCCCAGCAGTATACACAAGGTACAAATTCACTCATTTCTGACGAATGGGTTATATACTAAAATTGTAATTAAACTAACCATTGTTAACCTAGGTTGCCAAAGCCGACCTTCTTTCTTTCGATTGTGTTGAAAGATTTAGCACGGTTGCTACTTCCAACTCATCTTTTTATACTTGTTCCAAATGTATTGCCATTTTGGAAATTTACGTTCACAATTTATACAACTGTGCTTCTTCAACTGTCGTTTTTCACCACACACCATTGACTCCTGCGCGTAGAGCTTGCTTCCCGACGAACTGATGTGCTGCTACAAACTGAGTTGCTTTGATTCATTCAATTCATCTGATTTGAGGTATTTGGCAGTTGTTGACGCTCCTGTCTTGAGCGATGCGGAATAGATGCCGTTTATCTGCTGCGTGATATTTCTTCCGAAAGAAACAAGCAATGTGGAGTGGTCGAAATTACCCAAGTTTAGAAACAAGAGTCCGCGCTATCGCGCCCCACGAAGTAAAGTATCTGTGCCAAAAACAGAACTAACATCGATAATTTACTTACTGTTCTAACAATTATACATTAGACATATGTCACTAAGAATACAAGATGACACACATTCAGGTATTTGTGGTGTGCGCGTTCGTGTGTATGTGCGTGTGCGTGCGAGCGTGTGCGTACATGTGCATGTGTGTGTGTGTGTGTGTGTGTGTGTGTGTGTGTGTGTGTGTGTGTGTGTGTGTGTGTGTGTGTGTGTGTGTGTGTGTGTGTGTGTGTGTAGGTGGGTGTGTGTGTCCGTGCGTAATGCAAACTATCTCAAGAGTTTATGGTTACGTCATTGACATATCGCTTGAATACGTAATAATTCGCGTTTAGACCCATCGTGTGGTTCGCGCTGCGTCCGTCTTACCACCAATCCCGCCATCACGGCTTACAATCGGCGATGCAGTCAGCCCGTTCGAGACTACACTCCTTGCGACATTCAAACAAGTCATTATGCGTCTCAATCAGGACAAACTCGCATTGTCTAAAGCAGGCGTGCCCGTATATATCAGTTGTTTTTGCAGGACAACTCGTCATTGCCAACGATAACGACACCATTGGTATGGCAAAGCAACACCGCGGCAACTAGCAGCAGCGCAGCGTCTACCTGAAATATGAGCAATAATTACGATTTGTTTTACACGAACTACCTTCATTTATGTTATGATTTCCACTCCGTTGTTTTGTTTCTGACTTATATGATTAAAATATGGCTGAAGTGTGACAACCTGCAATTAGATGGCGGCGAGTTTTTATTCCCGGCCCTCTTCACGACGTCACAGTTATGACCAACATTTTGGTTGCTCTTATCCGACAGTAGAAAATACCCCTTCTGGTCCGTTGATGTAATTTACCTTGTCATTTATCTCGACTACATATTCACGACATGGTACTTTTAGCTATAAATTGTTTGTGCGAACTTTAATTTTGATTCTCGATTTGATACCGAATAGCTTTGGTCATCGCTACGTTATTTGTTATGTTAACCTTTGTTCGTTATTGCCATGAACGTGTTTCTCCTTCGCGACACGCCGCAGGGGCGCGCCTATCCCTACATAAATTACACTTGGCTCTACCTGTGTTAATTTGGCTTGAGCCAATTAATAGTTTGACAGGTTTGAGGAATCATGCAAATCATTTTATAATCACGTATGTCTATCATTTTAGTGTGTGGAAAAAACGTTTTAATACTTGAGTGATCAATCATATAATGGTACTCGTTTTCACAGAATGGGCAGTTTCCAGAAAATTAATACAAATTCACCTACCGCTTCGACAAAATGCGCGTCCCAATACAGCTAGCAATCGATTATAGTTAATGACAGTGCCCATCGTTTTGAAATCGTGCGGTTCTTACAGGGTAAATCCAAGTTGCATCCGGAAAGAGCCTATCTAGTTGAACCAATGCTTTAACGAGTAATAATTATCTATGATGATGATGATGGTTTAAGCGATATCTAACATAATATATTAATTACAAACCATACAAATTGTTTGACATTAAACCTTTGCTATATATAATATATACTACTTGTTTAAACCCCAGCCTTCTAAATGTAATTGTTTTAATAAATTATCATCGACATTACTCAAATGTTCTATGTCCATGGTCGTTGTTCTCGTCCAGTTTAAGGACGAGCACTACAATTCAATTCCAATAACTGCCAATGTTGATATACTTACAATAACTTTCATGTTGAATCAGAGATAGTTTTCGCCTTTGTACGCCAGTCTTATTAAATTCGACCGGACAAAATTTAAACAAATGTCAATATAGGAAAATATAAGTTTTAGTTGTTTTGGTACTACTACCAAAATATGCGACTTTGTCCAAAATCTAGACATATTAATTGCGTTATTCAAAGTTTGTATATTAAATCCAACTGTCAACGTCGTTATATATCCATCTTTGTCTTGCAGGCGAAGGTTCTGATAAAACATTTTAAGGATGCTGACTAGTTTGGCGAAGGAACAATTTAATCGAGATAACATAATTATAATGCATGCGACATATGGCGACATTTATTCATACAGTAAACAACGTAAACAACGGTAATAGTCTATGTGAAACGGAAGTTCATGAAATATATTTCAACGTACCTATATATGTACTTACCCTGTAGTACCTGTATATTTACTGGGCTTCTGTGGACCCATGTTGATTGTCACTTCACATATAAGAGTCCTTGTAGTCCCTCGTAGTGTTTGAAATCAATTAAGTACATCCGGTGGTGCTCCGTGGAAAGTGTCGCAAATAAATTTTACAAGATTTAACAAGATTTGGCATCATAGCCAAAGGCCCAGATGGCAAGTGGCCAAGGAAGCCATTGGCTTATCGAGAGTCCAACAATGTTCATCTACTTATAACCCGCCCTCCTGAGATATGTGTCAACCTTGTTTTTAAACATATTCACGCTGCTAGCAGTTACACAATCTGTAGACAATTTGTTCCATTCGTTTATTGTCCTCTGTGAGAACGAGTGCTTCCTGATGTCCAATCTACATTGATCCTTTACTAATTTTATATCATGTCATCTAGTTCTGCTATCCTTCTTGAGTGAGAAAAACATATTTCTATCAATATTTTCATACCCATTTAATATCTTAAAAACTTCAATCTGATCTCCTTTTAACCTCCTTGTGTCTAGAGTTGTTAAACCACATTCTTTCAGGCGTTCTTCATAACTAAGGTCTCTCAGTTCTGGAATCATTGTAGTTGCTCTCCTTTGTATGCGTTCAAGCTTATTTATATCCTGCTTACGATATGGTCTCCAAGCTTGTATACAGTATTCTAAATGAGGTCTTGCTTTATAAAGAGGTATAATTAACTGTTTTCCCTTGTATGTTATCTTTCTTCTAATCAATCCAATAATTTGATTACCCTTTGAAGCTGCAATACCACATTGCTCTGAAACTTTCATATCAGCGCTTATTGTAACTCCTAAGTCCTTTTCTTTTACAGTAGTACCCAGAACAGTATCTCCCATTTTATAGTTTACATTCAAGTTCCCATGTCCTGTATGTAGGCATTTACATTTTCCCAAATTGAACAACATCTACCATTTCTCGGACCATTTCACTAATCTGTCTAGATCGTTTGGTAAATGTTGTTTATCACCATCAGTATTAACCTTTCTAAACAATTTAGCCTTTTTCTCCAGTGTTTACAATTTTGACAAAGCTGTTGAGAACATTTGTGGTGATGGAGGTTTGTCGAAGTCCAACAATTAATTAAACATTCAACTTTGAAGCTGTACATTTTTTTGGTTTGGATATAGTAATGTAAATTATTTTTGCTGAATGTTAATTGGAGACTGTTTATGGTACAAAATGTATGTGTCGTCGAAAACGCATTTTGCAGTAAGCATCATCTGGAATTAGAAACTTAACGTAATTCACGGTAAGACTAGTTTTGCCTTGGCTGTCTTTTGGTGACCTTACGTCAGATGTCAACAATTATGTTAATTTTTGAATAAAACAAAGTGATAATGTTAATTTATTACAGTCGGTATGTGTAATAAATTGTCGTTGTTAATTTCGGAAAAAAACGAAATGGTAACGTTAATTATTTAAAATAGTCTGGTGCATGTAATAAATTGTCGTTGTTGGCCAACTCCTGTTTTAAATTTCGATTTTGAGAAGTGATACCCATTTTTTAGGTTTATATATGCTAATCATCTCATCTCGTCTTCCGGTTACCAGTTTTACCTCCCTGCGAGGCTCACGAGGCTTTTCAGATTGTTTTTTTTGTACTAGAATCGGTCCAAATGTTACCCCTGTGTGGAGTATCTTACTCCCACTGGCATAAAAACCTCGAACCCCGTTCCCTCGAACCCCGGTCCCCTCGAACCCCGGTCCCCTCGAACCCCGGTCCCTCGAACCCCGGTCTCCTCGAACCCCGGTCCCCTCAAACCCCGGTCCCTCGAACCCCGGTCCCCTCGAACCCCGGTCCCCTCAAACCCCGGTCCCCTCGAACCCCGGACCCTCGAACCCCGGTCCCCTAGAACCCCGGTCCCTCGAACCCCGGTCCCTCGAACCCCGGTCACCTCGAGTGGCAGTGCAACGCTTTACCGCGGGGTTGCCGCGTTTAGGCTCTAAGTAACACATGCTTAAGACCTGTCACATGAAGGGAATCGAGCAAACTGCACAGATACAAACTGTTTTGTTCACATAAACTACTGAAGTACTTTAGACAGCTGTGGAAGTAGGCAGAATCGTGCGCCTTGTCCTATCAATCATGTGACACATTTCACCTTACTACTTAGCATTTGTAAGGCTACACGTAATGGGGTTAACAAGGAACCTTCAAATGTCAACAAGATGTCTGACCAAATAGCAACTACAGTGTTCTAGCTTCTACTAACTTCCATTGGAGAGTTGTACATTTTTTTTTGCCACATAACATACAGGACACGTGTGAAACATATATGTAAACATACCCCTTATCGGCTCGTATTATGTCACCGATTCGTATCAATTTTACATACGGTATTTGTTTAAAGGTCCATTTCGATTTTTTATCATTTCAAGTTCATTTTGCGAAAAATCAAACCTACCTAGTATACACTGCATCATGATAACTAACTTATGCGACTTTTGTATATAGTTTGAAAACATCAAACAAAATATTAAATTACTTAATGCTTGATCAAACAACAACTGAAGTGAAAATGGGATCGCTGAAGACTCACGAATTTCACCTAGGTTGAATTATTTCAACTTTTTCGTGCGATCGGCGAGAGGGTGGGAGTCACGCCCTTGATCGGCATTGACCTGTACAGTGCTTACCATTTTGGATATCCACTATTTCGAATCTGATCATATCTAACAACCGTAGTCAATTATGTCGACCATTTGTACAAAATAGCATTTTTATGTTACTGAAGCTATTCACACACTACATGTTTGCACCTGGGCGTTATCTTCGGTGTCATCAATTGCAACAATCGTCAACACAAATAATATGATTCATAATCACAATCTGATCATATCTAACAACCGTAGTCAATTATGTCGACCATTTGTACAAAATAGCATTTTTATTCAATTGATTGCGGATGTTACTGAAGCTATTCACACACTACATGTTTGCACCTGGGCGTTATCTTCGGTGTCATCAATTGCAACAATCGTCAACACAAATAATATGATTCATAATCAGAATGTGGAAAAAATTTAATACGATTGCCATCCAAAGCACTTAACCAGGCGGCAAGTGGACAAGGAAGTCATTGGCTAATCGATAGTTCAACAAACACCTGTTACAATGCTTCGCCAACAGTAGTTGCGACTATCAGCCACCAAGACAACTATTTGTCCGACGTCAACTACCATTTTCAGCTGGATATGGAATATGGGTACCATTCAGGCGAGTCCTCCCCGTATTGCTACCCTAGCCAGTTGTGAAGCTCCCGCGACTGTGAAGGCCATGCGCGCATTCGTTGGAGCTTACAAAATGCTAGCGCGTGTAATACCCGGTTGCTCTGCCTTACTCGCACCTTTCGACAAGGCAACTGGCGGACGCCAGTCTTCTGAACACATCGTTTGGACAGACTCGTTACGGAAGGCCTTCAAGCATGCACAGGACAGTCTACATACGAACAAGGTTATCACGTTGCCTCGACCCTCCGACAAGCTATGGCTTGTGACCGATGGCTCCACCAAACAGTACGGATTAGGGATACCTTGTACGTGTATGCCGGCTCAGCAAATGTCCCATCAGACTTTGCTAGTCGCAACGCACCGACATGTCTCGAACAACAGTGTCAAGTATGCACCTTCATCAGGCAAATGGAGGAGTCGGTTGTCCTGCAACGCGTCACTACCAACGATGTGACATCTGGGAGGGCTCGACTTCCGTTCACCAGCAGATCAGCGTGGCTAGCTATCCAAGCCGAATGCCCTGATTTACGACGTACACTTTCACACCTCACACAAGGGACGCGACCATCCAAGAAAATAACGAATGCCAAAGACGTCAAGCGATATCTAAACGTCGCATCCATCGCCCGTGATGGTCTGCTAGTCGTACGTCGTAACGATCCACTCAGCCCAGCACGAGATTGCATCATCGTTCCCCGCATTGTCCTTGACGAGCTAGTGACAGCACTACACATTCAACTGGACCATCCCTCATGTTACCTGTTGAAACAGGTCATGCATCGCTATCGGTACGCGTTGGACCTGGACAAAGCAATCGACACAGCGTCGCGTAGCTGTCACCAATGTGCCTCACTACGCGATACTCCACACACGACTATCCCACAGTCTACAAGCAATCCTCCAGAGTTGATAGGAATTTCCTATGCCGCAGCCGTCATCAAACGTGAGAAACAACTCATCTTGGTCCTACGCGAGTGCGTAACGTCATACACTGCGTCGTGTTTAATCGATGACGAACGCCGCGACACACTATGAGACTCTCTGGTCAAGCTGTGCATTGGCTTACGACCGCTAGATGGGCCTCCTGCTGTCATACGCACTGACCCCGCCCAAGGGTTCGCTGCTCTCGTCTAGGACGCGCTGCTGTCCACGTATCGACTCACGATTGAACTTGGACGCGTCAAGAACGTCAATAAAAATCCGGTTGCAGAAAAAGCTGTACGCGAACTCGAGCATGAACTGTTACACCAACAACCCACAGGCGGGGCTATCACGCAGCTTGTTCTAACTATTGCCACCGCAAACCTCAACACTCGTGTACGAAACAGGGGGTTTTCCGCCAGAGAGTTGTGGACCCAGCGAGACCAGTTCACAAACGAACAACTGCCTTTAACCGATTACGACCTCATTCGCCGGCAGCATTCTTTGCGAAATGCCAACCACGCTTCAAGTCAACTATCGAAGTCACCCAGTCATACAGTATCCAAAGCACTAAATATTGATGTTGGTGACATTGTGTACCTGTACTGTGACCGAAACAAGTCACGTTCTCGGTGTCGGTACTTAGTAGTGAGTGTAGATGGGGTCTGGCTCAATGTCAGCAAATTCATCGGCAATCAATTGCGAGCCATCTCCTATCGAGTGAAACGGTCGGAGTGCTACAAGGTTGCTGCCCATACACTTGATCCGCCAACGGCGTACCAATGTGATGACTCGACGAGTACGCCGACATATGACGCCACTCCAGAACCTCGATCGAGCATACCAACACAGCTACTGTACCCTGCCACACCTGACGACGCTCAGTCGGTACATCCGATTCCGGATGCGCAGACTCCGGTCGTTCCGGACGAGGAGAGGCAAGAGTCCGAAGATGAAGAGAACTTCCCTGCCGAGGAGCTTCCCTGACGATCAACCAGAAGACGCAGACCTCCCGAGTATCTAAGCGACTTTGTCACTTAGACTATAATTACAATATTATTATTGTATAGTTGTTTTCTCTATGATTAGTCATATATAGTATAAGGAGAAGAAAGAAGTCACGCCAACAGACGATCAACTATGATTTACGTCTATGGCTGTTTGTTGGTGACCCCGGTTCCCCGGGTCAAGGACGCTCTCGCTCTCCGGGTTTGGTTGCGGTTGGTTGTGTTTTCGTGTTGTTCTACATTAAATGTTCATGTTACACGATCATACTAGTGTCTGTTTGTAAGACTGGATAAGCGATATCTTTCACCCTAATGGCGCTGAGAGTCCTACTCGGCCCTCGTAATGTCAGATATCAAGTACCCATTCGGAGGTAGGTGCTCGATACAAAAAGTGTCGCAATTAAATCTTATGTTTTTCTCGAGTGTTTACAACATGGATAATTTCGACAAGGCTGCTGAAAAATTTCGTGGTGATATATATATATATATATATATATATATATACACCCACACAAAATTGTAAAATTGTATGACTAGTTAGGTACTATTTGCTACAGTGGCGCTTCACGGTGCAACGCGGTTGCTAAAAATAGAATTACAATGTACGCAGTTTGTAGACGTCATGCATGAAACGCCCGGCTTTTACACACCCCCATCGAGTCATTAGTCATTGATTGACCGGCCTTGACATAGAGGCGTTCGTGTCCTGACGTACGGGGGGGGGGTGCATTAAGGCTCCGGTGCGGTCTGGGATTGAGGAGAGCAAAGCGTCAACCAGTCTGACCTTTTCTCTGTGTACCCGGTTATCTTTCCTGTTTGTTGCTAATGTAACCACAATTAACGTTGTCCCGCGGATGCGAGTGACGATCCATAGTGGGTCCCAACGTGATGTGAGCATGGAGTGCTCCTCGGCAGGGACAACAACACAATCACCTTTCTTGATGTCTTGATACCTTCATATCGATATCGATGTCCACGGTGACTGTTGCAGAACCCGAGCCAAATCATCCAATTATACACTTATACTATATATAATTATTACTATGCATCAGTAGTGTTCTCTGGGGTGGACGGGGTCGTTCGGTAGTGTACCCTGGGGTGGACGGGGTCGTTCGGTGGTGTACCCTGGGGTGGACGGGGTCGTTCGGTGGTGTACTCTGGGTGGACGGGGTCGTTCGGTCGTGTACCCTGGGCTGGACGGGGTCGTTTGGTCGTGTTCTCTGGGGTGGACGGGGTCGTTCGGTGGTGTACCCTGGGGTGGACGGGGTCGTTCGGTCGTGTACTCTAGGGTGGACAGGGTCGTTCGGTGGTGTTCTCTGGAGTGGTCGGGGTCGTTCGGTCGTGTACTCTGGGGTGGACGGGGTCGTTCGGTCGTGTACCCTGGAGTGGACGGGGTCGTTCGGTGGTGTTCTCTTGGGTGGACGGGGTCGTTCGGTGGAGTACCCTGGAGTGGACGGGGTCGTTCGGTGGTGTACCCTGGGGTGGACGGGGTCGTTCGGTGGTGTACCCTGGGGTGGACGGGGTCGTTCGGTCGTGTACTCTAGGGTGGACGGGGTCGTTCGGTGCTGTTCTCTGGAGTGGTCGGGGTCATTCGGTGGTGTTCTATTCACAAATCTTATAGGTACTTGGTCCTAACATGTAGGAAACATCTTTAATCGATCACGAACCTGACGTCTCATGCCACGCCACTTGTGAGGTAGGTCAACCTAACTGTCTGAAGAACAAAAGCCAGTGAGGTCACGTTCTTGATTCCTCGGTACATACATATGAAGGTGGATGTTACCGTAAACGTTAAGAACATTATTGATTCGTTTACACGCTCCAAAATAATTGTATATTAACTTCGACATTCATGATGCGCGGTATATCCTGATAAAACAGGCATAAAGGCATTAACAAATAAAATATGTAAGGTAAGTCAGAACAAATTAAGAAAAAATTAGATAAATTAAACCAATTAAATAAGTTAAGCTAAATTAAGATGAGCTAAAACCAGGTAATACGGTAAATAAGTACAAGGTATTGGACATTAAATGGCATTGCTGGTATAAAATAATGCCTTCAAGGCCGCACGAAACAGATGTGTCTTTAACACTCCCTTGAACGCAACAACTGTGTTCGCGTATCACACTGCAGTAGACCGGGTCAACGATGTCCTGTATCGGGTGCAACGTGGACCCCGTAAAACACCGAAGTTGGTGCACAACGACCGACTGCGACAGTATCGAGCCGCGACCGTGGACACACGATGGGCTGCAATCGCCAGATACAACCGACGATGTCCTGGTTCCGGGCAAGACAACGTTGCCACCACACGACAGCCATCTTCAAGCGAACCTGCGAGGAGACAGTCGTCGTAGATGAGCAGTGGGTCTTCCACGAAAGACTAAAAAAAAGGAATAAAGGAATGTCGTGACTAAGTTTCCTTACGTGCAAATGGTAGTGTAGTACTTGCTGGGACTGCAGTGTGTTGTGGTGTATATGACGTAAGTGGCCAGTGTTGAATTGGAGATGACGTAAGTGGCCTGCATATGCAGAAATAGCCTATGTATTTATTATAGAGAACAACTCGTTGAGACACTGCGATTAACAGTGTGTTGCTTTACATTAGGCAAAGACCATGTTGTGCTGCCTGCTTGGACTACATTGTAGGTAGACAGTCAATGCCTGCTTGGACTACACTGTAGGTAGACAGTCAATGCCTGCTTGGACTACATTGTAGGTAGACAGTCATGTCTGCTTGGACTACATTGTAGGTAGACAATCAGTGCCTGCTTGGACTACACTGTAGGTAGACAGTCAATGCCTGCTTGGACTACATTGTAGGCAGACAGTCAATGCCTGCTTGGACTGCATTCTAGGTAGACAGTCAATGCCTGCTTGGACTACATTGTAGGTAGACAGTCACTGCCTGCTTGGACTACATTGTAGGTAGACAGTCAATGCCTGGTTGGACTACATTGTAGGTAGACAGTCACTGACTGATTGGACTACATTGTAGGTAGACAGTCACTGACTGCTTGGACTACATTGTAGGTAGACAGTCACTGCCTGCTTGGACTACATTGTAGGTAGACAGTCAATGCCTGCTTGAACTACATTGTAGGTAGACAGTCAATGCCTGCTTGGACTACAGTGTAGGTAGACAGACACTGAATGCTTGGACTACATTGTATGTAGACAGTCAATGCCTGCTTGGACTACATTGTAGGTAGACAGTCACTGCCTGCTTGGACTACATTGTAGGTAGACAGTCAATGCCTGTTTGGACTACATTGTAGGTAGACAGTCACTGACAGCTTGGACTACATTGTAAGTAGACAGTCACTGACTGCTTGGACTACATTGTAGGTAGACAGTCAATGCCTGCTTGGACTACATTGTAGGTAGACAGTCAATGCCTGCTTGGACTACATTGTAGGTAGACAGTCACTGACTGCTTGGACTACATTGTAGGTAGACAGTCAATGCCTGCTTGTACTACATTGTAGGTAGACAGTCAATGCCTACTTGGACTACATTGTATGTAGACAGTCACTGCCTGCTTGGACTACATTGTAGGTAGACAGTCAATGCCTGGTTGGATTACATTGTAGGTAGACAGTCACTGCCTGCTTGGACTACATTGTAGGTAGACAGTCAATGCCTGCTTGGACTACATTGTAGGTAGACAGTCAATGCCTTCTTGGACTACATTGAGGTAGACAGTCAATGCCTGTTTGGACTACATTGTAGGTAGACAGTCAATTACATATTCTCTCGTTTTGAATTTCATTATCGATAAGCGAAACACAACTATAGTTGTTTAGATACGATTCATTATCCCAAAACACAGCAGTCCACATACTCCTCATAAAATCACACTTTTAAGTGTTTAGAGACAATTTACCAGGAAAATGTTTACACAAATGTAGTACCATCTACCTTTTCCCACCCCAAATCACCCTACCCCCACATCCCAGTCATTGTGACAATAACGGGACGTACTGTGGTACCTAATATCAATGAATCAATCAAACTGTTAACTAGACTGATGACATTACATCAAATTAAGGTACTCGTCACAACTATATTGATTATGGGCCCTGAAATTACTAGACTGGAAGCGTGGCAGTGAACGCATAAACCCCCCAGACTTCTTGAGACCCCCCAGTAGTCACGCTTACTGGCGCTGGTCTGTACACACCCCTAGGACTGCACAGACTGATGCTATCAGTCTGATATCAACAGTTGATATGTACCTCTAACCAACCATAACAAGCAATGCTATCAGTCTGATATCAATATTTGATATAAACCCCTAATCAACCGTAGCAATCAATGCTATCAGTCTGATATCAACAGTTGAAATATACCCCTAAACTACCGTAGCAATCAATGCTATCATGCTGATATCAACAGTTGAAATATACCCCGAAACAACCGTAGCAATCAATGCTATCAGTCTGATATCAACAGTTGAAACAAACCCCTAAACAACCGTAGCAATCAATGCTATAATTCTGATATCAACAGTTGATATATACCCCGAAACAACCGTAGCAATCAATGTTATAAATCTGATATCAAGACGAGCAAAAACATTGTTTAAATAACTAAGTAACTATCTTCAAGAAACTTCCACCCCGCGTAACGCTCCGCAACGCTTAACCGGACACCACAACCCCTGAGTGTAACGTACTTTATGGATGGCCCTTGTGTAACGTCATGCTATAACGTCGGCTGTTCATCCACACCGTATCAAACCGATTTCGATCAGAACGAACATCCTAATGGCGCTTCGCTATGTCGTGTGTCAACTGGGCCTGTGACCGAGCAAAATCATGGGCCCGTATATTAGGTCGACGGGCATTATAATATCGCGTCGTTATGTCAGCATACTCGGCGTGTACCCGCTGGTGTTATGCACAGCCGATCGATACGACATCAGAAATCCTCTTCTTGGGATGCCCAATAACTGGCACATCTCGGTGAACAGAGCAGACTCGAAATTTCGCCTGAATGGATCTCCGCCAGGACACCGTATCGGGATATGAACTCGTTGACGAGCACTGACGCAACAATACTAGCCTTTTGGTTGGGCAACGCAAAGGCATCCGGCTACTTCGTAAAATAGTCTCCATCACTACCAGCTGGTGTTGGTTCCCAGCCTTGGTCTCCGGGAAAGGACCCATGAAGTCCAGCGCTTTCCTCTCCATAGGGAAATCCACGTCTTATTGCTGCAGTGGTGATCGTGCCTACTTGCCAGTGCCCTTCTTCGCAGCGCATATATCACACATTGCACCATGTATCTATATCGACACGACATTTCGCCCAGGAGAAGCGTTAGCGCACCTTCCCCAATGTCTTGATTCCACCTAAATGGCCTCCCGTCGGTTCGTCATGAAGCTGACGCAGTATCGCAGCTCGCTCAGTTTTAGGCAAAATAAATTGCCACAAAACTATATCGCCTCTCGCATCTGGAGGATGTCCCACTGGGCCTAATAGATCTTCACGTCTTCGCAGGACAGGTGCGATAGAGGAGTCTGCGAGCTGCTGCTAGTTTAGTGACTTCGACTCAATATCAATGTCCCTCACCACACGTACGTTGGCAGTAGTGTCCTCCTCCCGCTGCTCGTTGCGAAGAGAGTGGCGATATTCTGACACCAGACACGGTCGCGGTAACCTGGAGAAGGCGTCGGCGTTGGTATGACTCTTTCCCGCGCGATGGATCACCTTAAAGTCATACTCCTGCAGTTTCTTCAACCACCGGACAATCTGTTCCTCTGGGTTCTTAAACCGCAATAGCCAATGCAGGGAGGCGTGATCACTTATCACAAGAAACTTGCGGCCGTATAGGTAGTGGTGAAATTGTCCCACGGCTATGACGACTGCAAGCAGCTATTTCGTAGTGACGCAGAAGTTTCGTTCAGTTGTTCGCAGAGTCCGGCTGTAGTATGCGATGACCCGCTCTTTTCCATCCTGCAACTGGGATAAGACGCGGCCGATCCCAACATCACTGGCGTCAGTGTCCACTATGAAGTCACCATCACTCTCAGGAAACGCCAACACTGGTGCCGCAGTCAATATTTGCTTTAGACGTTGAAATGAGGCAGGACACTCATCTGTCCAAGCACATGCCTTTCCTTTCTCTGTTAATCAATGCAGTGGCTTAGCGATTGCTGCGAACTCTGGCACACTTCTCCAGCAATACGTACAAAGGCCAATGAAACGGCGAACATCCTTTTTATGTGTTTGTCACTGGCCACTCATCTATGGCAGCAGTCTTTATCGGGTCTGTAGCCACGCCTTTAGCGCTGGTGACATGTCCGAGATACGAAACCTCCCAATGAAAACAGGTGAATTTTTTTAGGATTGAGCGAAATCGCCTCAGCACCTTTCGTAGGCAGCGCACGTTGTCAGCGAATGATCTGCCGTGTACCAGTATATCGTCCAAGTACACGAGGCAAGTCGTCGATGGCAAAGCACGAAGTACAGTTCCATGAGTCTCACAAAGGTCGCTGGTCAATGGGTAGATACACTCAAACATGACGTGGCTCTTTGACTATTGTAGGCTTTATCGGGGCAGCGAAGTCATCAGTGTGGGTTATTGACAGTCACTGTATTAATTTCTTGCTGCACCCTATCTTACATATAAAGCCGACTAAGGGAAGCCAGTTCTAGTTATGTTAAAATGTCTTCTGTTTTGAGAACTTCATTTATAGGACTGGGTGCAGCAATGACTGAAGTTTTATTTATGTTGAACTGTCGTCTCTTGTGTATAAATATTAGAAAAGGTGCAGCAAGAACTGGAGTTCTATTTGGAGGTCTGCCAGTATAATTGTGTTTATACAATTCATGCATGCGACCCATTCGGGAAGCATATGAACACTGTCTGATCTCCATGTATGACGTCGAACAACTTGTTACAGCACATCGCACCAAGCGAGCCAGTCTCTGTTTGTCGACGTCACCAACTGTTGTCGCCGCCGTCAGCTGTTGCAGTAATTAACTATCGTGTCAGTCACTCTAATCGCCTTGAATAGTATATAACCTTCTGTCATGACATACGAATTAAACGAGGTCTCAGTCCAAGCGAAACGCCACACCACGTGCAGGCTAGGAATATATCAGAAGAACTCAGTCGTTGAATCGTTAAGTCCGTAAAAAATACAATAACGTTTCGCCGATGACTAAAACCTACCTGTCTATACTCGTTTATTATCCATAGCCCCTCGACGTACCAATCCAACTGTTTACAACTGGAACTGCAAATCGATTAGAAACTGCCTAACACCTTTTTTCTTGTTACTCTGCCGAGCTTGTGATTCCCGAGGATTTTAAGGAGTGAAGTGTTTTATTCACACATCTGTGATAAAGTAGTCCTGATCAGACTAGTTGTTCGCACAGAGCTTTCAATCGTAATCTTATTGTTATTCCAATCTAGCTTTGCTAAGTATTTTCTCATATCTTTGTATTTACCTTTGTGGAAGTTTATCATGTATTTTTTTGTGTTTTCTGATTTTACTTTGATGTCAAAACGTATTTGTTTATGATCAAAGTTATCCAATGGCTCATGTATTTTGACGTTTTCCACTAATTCAATTTGAGAAGACTAAACTAAATCTAATACTTTATCTCCCCTGGTTAGTTCTAGCACGTTTTGAGTAAGGAAGCTATCCTGAATTAAAAATGAAAACTGTTGGTCCTCACCCCTAGTAATCTCTAGATATTTCCATTGTATGTGTCCATGGTTAATATCTCCCATTATGATGCATTCCCATTTATTCATTTCCTTTGTAGCGTTTTTAGTTTGGGTTTATCCTCTTCGTTTATTCTTGGACTTCGGTAAGCTAATCCAATACGTATGTATGTTGAATGTCCTCTAACTGTATTGCATCAAACAGATTGACTGCAATCAGTTACAACTCCCGCATACTAAATGGTGACCTTTACCTGCCGTTTGGACGGCGCCATCACAGAGTTTAGATTGTGTTAGATTAATGTTGCTTATGGTGTTTTCACCTTGCTACGTATGTATGTATGTATGTATGTATGTATGTATGTATGTATGTATGTATGTATGTATGTATGTATGGATGTATGCATGCATGCATGCATGCATGCATATATATATATATATATATATATATATATACATTGCAAACGATAGTTTAATACACCAATTTAAATTCGTAAAGTCCGGGTGTGAGAAGTCGTGGGCAGAGGTTCACGCGGAAATATTTCGTTTTAAGTGTAGGGGATGTGCGAAGATGAATGGACTAGAGGTCAGATGGAACGGTTCCGGGGGGACTGTGGACGATAAAGTGGGGGGAGGTGATGAGAGAAATGTTAGGGAACTCCCACCTCACTCTGGGAGTAAGCAGAGAGGAGGTAAGGTGGTAGGACGGGAGGAGACAGGACAGAATGAGACAAGTCGGAAGGAGACTGGACGTAAGGAGACGGGGCGGAAGGAAACGGGAATGAAGACGATGGGCGCGAAGGAGACGGGAGCGAAGGACAATGGAGGGAAGGAGAAGGGAACGAAGTAGACGGGGTGAGGTAACGGGAGGGAAGGCGACGGGAGGGAAGGCTACAGGGGCGAAGGCATCAGGAGCGCAAGATAGCCAGGAGACGGGAGGGAAAGGCGATGTGTTGATGGGAGCGAGGGACATGGACAACATGCTGCCAGGTGACACGGCGGCGGAACCATATGGGATGGATGGGATCCGTCCCAAGGGCTACTCTGAAATAGTGATAGAGGGGGCGAGGAGGAGAGCGAGGGTGTTTGTTGGGGGCTCGGTAATCAGGAAGACTGACAGGGTGCTAAGCAAATGGGACGACGTGGTGGTTTGTTTTCCATGGGCAAAAATAAAGTATATCATAGTGTGGAAAAAAATTATGGGTCCGGTGAAGGGAGGTTCTACTTTAGTACACGTAGGGACTAACAACGCAGACAATGAGGGTACAAATGCCATATACAAATACAGGTAGTTCGTTAGAAGAGCTAAGCAGACAACGGTTGAACAAATAATTTGTTCAAGGATTCTACCGGTAAAGGGAAGCAGGGGACAGGGATATCGGAATTGCCGAAGGATGGCAGTTAAAATGTTAGTTCAGCAGCTATGAAGGGAAGATCAAGTTGTATTTGTGGATTTGTGGGGATGTTTTGTTGGGATGGCTGATATGTACATGGGGGATGGGCTTCCTCTTATTGGAAAAGGTGAAGCAGTGTTTGCCTCCGGCAGTGGCATAGGAAGCCAAAAAATGTATTGGTAGCAAACATTGTTTAAACTAGAAGCGCATTGGGGTTACACAGAGGTGCCTCATGATGCCACTTGTATACAAAAACCAGTAACAAAATGTACGGAAAACAGTTATGAAGCTGGTTATAAATGTGTGTGTTTAAATGCAAAGAGCATAGTAAATAAGAAACAATAATTAAACATTATGTGAGAAGATATTAACCCTCACATTATCGAATCATGGACCAACATAGGTATATCAGATGCTGAATTAGGACTGACAGGATAGGTAACATTTATTAGATATTGAATAGGAAGAAGGGGAGGGGAGTAATTTCATATATTAACAAATCTATTCAGGCTTACGAAATAAAATTAGAAAGGGAAGCACATTGCGATTATGGTAGAACCAACCAGGAGAGATAATGCATTAGATTTAGTTTTGTCTTCACAAAAGTAAGTATTGGAAAATGTCAATACATGAGCCATTGGGTAGCAGTGATCATAATCAAATAAATGTTGATATCAAAGTAAAATCAGAAAGTACACATACAAAATACAGGATAAACTTCCACAAAGGTAAATATCAAATATGAAAAAAATACTTAGTAAATCTATATTGGAATAACGTGCTGAGGAATAAGACAGCGATTGAATGTTGGAACATTCTGAAATATGTAACTGAGAGTATCATTGATCAATTTGTTCCCTTGAGAAAAAAAAACAAGGAAAACGGTCTACAAAGAAACACTTTTCTGTTATAATGAATGGGTATGAATATATTATTTTCTCACTCAGGAAAGATAACAGAACTAGAGGACATAAGGTAACATCAGTAAAGGATCAGTGTAGAATGGATATCAGGAAGTATTCCTTCTCGCAGGACTATCAATAAATGGAACATATTACCTACATATTGTTTAACTGTTATCAGCGTGAATGTGTTTAAAAACTACGTTGACACAATACATAGGAGGGCAGATTACACATAGATTAAACAATGTTGGACTCTCGATAAGCCAATGGTTTCCTTGTTCAGGTGCCACCTTTGCCTTTGCCTTGGATGGCAATCTTGTTAAATCTAGTTAACGTATTTATGGTATGAGCCTCTAAAAAACACGATTGAAAAGGAGCAAATGAGCAAATATTTGCGATCGATAAAAAATATTTGCTCAGCAGTTTTCCAATCTATGTTTTAATGGAACATTTACATCAAATATATTGCAACATTAAATATATTGTTCGCATCTTAGATAAACTAGTTTGCCTACATTATTTACCAAGTCACATATTTATTAAAACTCTTACTGCACAAACAGGCCTGGCCAGGATGCAGAACATTTGGAAATCATTTTGAAGACGCGAAGTCCTAAATTATCGCTAGAATGGCCGACGAAATCCTAACGAAATCCTCATGGACACAGCTGTGGTTCACGTAAATTAACCCAATCAAACCCAGCGCTAATACTATTGCCATCAAGTGAACTCAGTTGATGTAAAGATTTTATATAACACTGGTAACCTTACCACATGCATGATATAATCATTGTCAATGGAACGTAATAAGTGTTTCCACGACAGATCACGCATGCGATCTTTTCAATTTCTCCTGGGAAAATCACTACAGCATTTAGTGTATCGCACGAAATTCACCTACTGCTTTCACATGTGCCTGGTGCACGGCGAGTCAGCTGTGTATAATTTGTTCAGAAAAGACTGGGTCAGCATCCGGCCTGGAATGATACGCAGTACCTCCTGGAGACGGGGCGAGCGCCAAACCACTGCGACGCCACGCCAGTTGTACACTAAGGTGTACGAACTAAGAAGCAGGGTGATCATGCTTATTATTCAGAGTAGTAATCTAGACCTGACTATTAAAATCGTGTTCTGGTACCCTCTTCCTCACATATATGTTTTCAAATAGGATCAAACAGTTTTAATGCACAATTGTTTTGCATAGATAAGAAAACTGATCACAGCGACGTGGTGCGGGTATATAAAGTAATGTCAGCCTTCGACATGTTCTTCCGGCACACGCCGTTTCAACAATTTCACAACGTGACTACATGCTCAGTTACCACACAACCAGAACTGTTACCAAAGTGTAACTGCCCTACGCCGAGTAGCATAATATTATAATAAAGGCAATCTGGATCGAGCTAACTATGACAACATTATGTCTAATCTTGGCAACATATCCAGTTATTCACTAAGAATAAATTTCTCATAATTGATAGGTTGCGACTATTTGCAACTGCGCTGGTCGTCATTCGCTTTAGACCCAGCTCAAACCTGGCCAATACTAGTTTATTAGTTGACTGTAAGCTCCATTCACCTAGTGTGATTACTGCAATCAAAACAATATGTAGCTCTGGATTGAGCTTTACGTCAGCCAGTGACACTATATTACATTACCAACTATTCACCAATTACCCACGCACAATAAAAGTACGACTTCTTGTAGAAGCGGTGATTGCCATTCGCCTTAGTCCCAGCTCAAAGCTCGCCTGTTTTCGCCACTGTGACAAATATATAGAAGTAATCGTAGCATCCATCACCGGGGGACTGTGCAATAAGATCGACCAACCGACTGTACAACTCGTCGAGTATCTTCTTTCGCTCGTTGAGGTTTCTCTCTTTTGACAGACCGGTCGTAAATATGCGATTGCTCCACGTGCGAATACATTTAACTATCGACACGGCATGGGCTCTTGCAGCTGGCTTGCCTTGTAGGAAGAAGAAAATACTTATTATCATATACATTTGCACAGTCCGGAACATGTTGTATCGTACATTAAAGCCGTAATTCAAAACAATGTGTTGATATGAATGCGTTTTGTTCTGGAAACTATGATCAGTACTGATCCACCAAGGCAGACATTTACCGCAATAAAACATAAGAACATTAAACAGCAGTTGTGAACAATATAACATGAACAACAGCTGTGAACAATATGACACGACCAACAGGTGTAAAGAATATGACACTAACGACAGGTGTGAACAATATGACATGAACAACAGCTGTGGGCAATATGACATGTACAGCAGGTGTGAACAATATGACATGAACATCGTCCTTAAACTGGTGGCGGCCTTGGTGGTTCAACTGGACACCCACTTTGCTATTTGACAGATTGTATATACTGTTCAATGTAACTATGTCTTTTGCGAATCGGGTTCATCTCGAAATGTGTTGCCTTTACTACTTGTCATTGCATATAACTTATTAATGTTCGATAATTAGCTGTTGCCTTACCACTAACACGTTTATTTATCATGTATGTACAATTGTTGCATTAAATGATCTCACTGTTTTGTATGTGAGCGTCAGCAAGATATAAATATATAACACCATACGATTAGGCTAGTTTTGAATTTGGCGCATACGAGCTGTGTCCTTTCCCGGACAAGTTTGTCGGTAACTCGCATTGTAACCGGGAGATCAAGAAAACACAAGACAATAGACAATACACTAACGTCTAAAAAAGTAAGATCTCCTAATTGTACGAACATCCGTCTTTATTTTTTAACATATATACAAAAGAAGCATCAATTGTTTACGAACTCACGCGTACTCTCTTACACCTGAAGACAGTAAACAGCCCGTACATGCACATAAAACAGGAACGTGTCGAAATGTTACAATCAGCCGTCTGCGTTTCTAAATATTCCCGTAATGCTATGCGTACATTGCTAAAAAAAAATTGCGATACGTGCGCCTTCATTCTTCAACCTGGCCAAACACGGCCGCAGACTAACGATTCAGTGCAGCCAACACAGCCAAACATAGCAGCGTATTTCGATTTATTCAAGTCGCGCCCTCTGGCGGATGGTTATCGTGCCTGAACGTATATGGCTTCACGTTTTCTCTTATCTGGTCAAATAACTGTTGAACAAGGGTCTTTTCAAAAATGGCTGAGGTTTTGACTTAAAACTGATCAGTGGTGCAATATACGTCAAGAAAACTCGATTACCGTGTTGATTTGACCGTCGCAACAGTTGTTGAACCGATTCTAAACTTGAATCGCGGCAAACAATGCTGTGTAATGTGCGACTCGCAACACTGAGCAAGATGGTTGAGGTGTTTTGTTCTTGTAGTACGGGTAACCTGGAGCAGCGCTATCCCCTTAAGGTAACCTTTCAAATTGCACACCATTAAACTACATCAGCATGTCTTTAACGTGTTATCGCGTAATAACAAACGTGAAACATCAAGAACTAGCTATGCCTAAAACATCGACATAGGGACTAAAACATCGACATAGGGACGAATATGGACGAAACATTGACTGAAAAAAAAAAATAGGTATACATACACATTTGCAATTCACCGAAGACTAATATTTTACCGAACTCAATAAAGCCGGCATCTGAAAGCGTTTGTTCCAGAAAACATCGCCCCGATCGCGGCGATGTGCACACTTGTGTAGTGCAATGTACCCTGACCAGTCAGACAGAGTCGTGGAATGAACGCTGACCAAGTCGGAAAACCAAGGAATGGACAATCGTTGCTAATCGTGCAATCGCGCGACACGCAATCAAAGTTAGCAATGTACTTTTAGCATAAGGATTTGAGTTTTCTCTCACCTTGCTTGGAGGACTTCAACCAAAGTTCGTCATGGACGTATTTCATTGTCTGCGTCTCCAGATCAACTAACTGCAGCCCGCTGTTCGCCACGCGAGATTTCTTGTCTTCGAACGGGGTCGAAAGTATTTCAGTTGAGTGCCAGTAGCTGGGATCATTCGTGGCGAGAAATTCCTTCTGAAAACGATATTGGGAAATGTAAGTACATAAATGTATTCCTACCATTTTACGTGATATGTGCATTCAAATCATGGGTCAATACATGTGTGTGTATTTGAAACTGACGTTGTTTTGTACAATGAACAAAACATAAATGTCACGGATTGTGAATTGACAACATTATAATACATTAAAATAATTCTTAGCTCATACGTAGGCACTGACTATCTACGTTGCACAATTTTTTCCATGTACATTATTCACTGAATGATAGTGTGGGTCTACTTAATTTGTTTTAAAGTGTCTATGACACGTGCGAACTTGCTCGAGTGATCCTTTAAATTAAGCATTCATACAGCGCGAGTTGGTCCCCGGATCGGCCGGCAAATAAGTAGCTGCGATTCCTTCAAATTACGCTCCTCGCCGATTTCTTTGTCGGTCGGCAGCCACTGAGTGCAAGGCGGAAGTGACGTAAAGACACAACTCCTTTGGGCCTCTCAAGTGATTCCATTGTTGTTGTGTAGGAGTGGAACGTTCGAGTTAAAAAAAATGAGTGACCAAAGGTGCATAGTCGGAGGTTGTAGTAACCGCACCTCGGATGAAACAAGTTTGCACAGGTTTTCGTCGAGAGAAAAAGCCCTCGCTTCACCTGTCGTGGGTTCGTGCAGTGAAAAATACGAGAAAGGAATGGGCTGGCCCCTCGCCAAGAAGTGTCATCTGCTCTGCGCTCTTCGGGGCTGAGTGTTTCGAGGAACAAGCAACATCAAGTGCAGCTATAAATCTGACGGCAGAGCACGGGATATCGTACCGTAAAAGGCGTTCCTTCAAGCCAGATATCATCCCAACAACAGTTTCTGCGTCGAATGTTCGACGTACACCGAAGTCCACGAAGAGGCAAACAACAGCCATCAAGACAGAGAGAGCAGGTAGGCATACATATAACTGCCATTAACTGATCGTGCATCAACAGTTTCCCTCCCTCCCATATAAGATAACCCATATAAAACATAAATTTGTCATTTCATTTGCCCATGGCATTGCAAATATGAGTATTAAAATTACTGGTGCTGGAGGAGAGGGGTTATATTTTCCAAACAAGCAATACCTGGTAAAGGTGCATTAACCTGGCCGAAATTATTAACGCTATTAAATGAAATTTTTACCTATTTTTTTCGATGCTAATGTGTTCTTTGTATCACTCCCCATCGGATCAGGTACAAAACGGACGTCTATTTGTAACAAAAATATTGTGTTTGAGCGCACTTTTAGTGCCCAAAACAACGCTATACCGGCAATAGGATTTGTTACGAAAGAGTCAGGCGGCAGTTGACGGCGGTCATATTTTAAAAGTTTTATACGATCCCGATTGCTTCCACGTCGATTCGAAGGGACGAAGGCGAAGCAGTTGTCAAGGCGTCAATGAGGGACACATCTTACAAAGTTACAGTAAGTACTCAATTTAATAGCAGGTTAAACTTTAAACATATGTATGCTTACATTAATATATACTATGTCAAAAACCAGTGTAGCGCACTCATACAAGCTCAACGTTGGCTTGGCTAGGGCCAGGACAATGTCAATACCAATGGCAATGTCCTTAGGCTTAGGTTAGCCTAGGCTTAGTCTGGCCCTAGGCATGGCTAAGGTTTAGCCTTATAGATATAGTTATACGAGTCGTTATGGGTAACAGGGCCGCACTTTGCTAAGGTGACTAGGAAAACTTAAGAATAATATCATGTAGGCCTACTATGAACAAGACCAGGATGTCATGTTGTTTAAGCTAAGCCTGCTGCATTTTCTGTCTAGATATATTTCGGATTTATCTGACAGGATATGAGTTATACTGATATTTATTGTAGTATTTTTATGTTAATATTCATTACCTGTTATGTTAATTTACAGCAGTCCAAAATATTCACTTTCCTGAACTATTTTATTTTTGACAGTTGTATATGTCTGTTGTAAATTAATTTATTGTTTCAGATTTATCTCAATAATGCATACGGCATCAACACGTCAACATGCGAGTGTCCCCTGAGGATGTACAGGTGCCATCATGTAGCAGCTGTGCTGCTGTATGGGTGGGTAGATGTCAAACATAGGGGGTGGTCAGACTACATACCCAGAGAGACTGTATAGGTAGGGTTGAAATGGTAGGGCAAGTAAAACTAAACGTACAGGGGGATGGTAATGTTTTACACATTTGGACAATCCAGCCAAATGTATTTATGTATATGGGCTGCGGGAGCAATTGATTTGCTTACAAATAAAGCAATTACAATCATGAATGCACTGACGTCTTGTTTAATATTAATAAATTATAACATGTTTCCAGATACCGACTTGTCAGTAAGACGGCCGTCAAGTGTGCTTGGCTGAAACATCCCAATTCACGAATACTGAGGGAGACACAGCCAATTGGGGAAATGTATCCTCACCGAAGACCAATGTACAGATTATTTTTATTTTTATTTCCAGAAAAAAAAATTATCAACCTATTAATCAATTTAACTATTTAAGACGAGAGAACAAAACTGTCAAAATACTGTTATTTTAAAGTATTAATAAACATAATTATGTAATTCCACATTTAGGGCCTTGTGTCGCCTGGTCGTGCAAGATGACCGACAGTTTATGTACAGATAATTGTCCAAACTAGGACGGTACACCAGTATAAATAATAAAACAATTAGTATAATGTTTGTTTCAGTGTATTCGTGTTATGTGTTTTATACGCAAGGCATGGATTGTAATAAGGCTACATCATATGGGAGTCAGACAGTACCATAGCCAAAATATTTTAGGTTGAATTTGAAACGATTTGTAATATTTAATGCATCTTTATAATTATGCATTGAATTTGAGCGTGGGGGCTGGCCAGAAACCTAAGCATATTTTAGACGCATGATAGTTTTGGCTCCCCTTATTTCAACCTTTGTAATGTATTCATTTCTATTGTTTGGACCACACAAATAAAAGTTCAGCTTTCACTGTTTCTACAGTACAGTAAATATCGATTTTATTGGGATCTAATAGCGGGACATCATTAATCTGGATGATAATAATCTGGAAACCATGTCATCTGGATATTACATCACAGGATCTCCAAATGACAATACTCATCGTTGTGTGCATGAATCATCTATCTGGAAAACACATAAATCAGGATATAATTACTGGGAACCAATGTGTCCCGAATAACGATGTTCCACTGTATATTATATATCTATAAATATATTAAGATTTGTGTATATACAAATATAATTATTGATATTTACAGTATTAAATTGTTTAACAATTCTTAGTAACATAGTCTTTATTTTCACTAACATGTTGTTTTTAATTCATATCTTAGAGGCCTGCTTTAAATGCCAGATATTTGGGTTAAAGCTGTGAACATGTTATGTTTGACAAATATTTTAATGAAGATAGTTTGCATAACGCAAGGCAAGGGACAAATTAAACAAAATTAAAGTTCATACTACACCAAGGGCTAAATGTGTTTCTATCGCGTATGTTAAGCTACGTATTGCACTAAGAAAATACAAATATTTTCACTTTTAAAAAGTGCACAAAACATCTATACTTGATAGATATAAAGGGATATTTTATTATGAGACATTAATATATTTATCGTATTGGCTTTTGGTATTTTTATGCATTAATTATACTTGCTTTATCAGTATGATACAAGGGATTGCTATATAAAAGAGGAATCATTAATATGTGTATGTGTAAACAAATCAATGTAACACTTCAATTCTCTCCGTTTCCATCATAAGATTGTAGCACATTGTGATTGTAACTATTCATCTTTTAAATATACAGATTTAAACGAGCATTATATAGAAATGTTCTGCATTAACAGTGGAAGACATGACGGTGTTCGAGCGATATTACATGGTATCCAGTTAGGGTCCAGTTGTTACCAGCACTCAAACGATTACTGTGAACATTCTTAGATATAAAACTTCTCACTCACCTTTAACATAGTATTGTCAATCGGAAACCAGAACAATTTATACCATTTGGTGTCAATTATGTGAATACACCCAAAAACAAAACAAAAACATATTCTTTACACAGGCGTAAACACAGCCGAGGTCGCTAGTGCACTGCACAGCTAAAACTAGGTCACGAGACTGACAGGCTCTATAGCCGGTGTTGTTAATATGGCGATCATCCGAAATGTGCTGTAACAATATCATGGTGGCATCAGAACCGGAAAGGCGATTTCTTTGTACAAAGCCTAAGAAAAAAAAATAGAGTTCAATTTAATTTTGAAAATCCAAAAAAATCCACCAACAAATGTCTCGACAAAAAATATAAGATAATGTAAAAAAAAGCAAAGACATCGCACATATATCAAAAAATAATTAAAAGTTCACAGATCATGCAAAATGCTGTCACCATCCAGCCCATCATCCAGCAGTGGCTACTATACCCGGCACCCTCATCATGTCAGATGGGTGGCCGGCATACCATAACCTGGACCAACTCAACGGTGGCATCTATCTCCACGACGTGGTGATCCACGAGCAGAATTCCGTTGATCCTCTACATCCCGAGATCCATACTCAGAATGTAGAAGACATGTGGATGAGAGCAAAGAGGAAACTCCGGAGACAGTTCGACACGCCGCGACCTCTGTTCGTCACGTACCTGGAAGAGTCCCTGTGGATGCAACAGCACATGAACCGCCAACTACATCTCTCATCACTGATAATGTGCATTCACGACCAATACCCATGAACAAATGCATACGAGCAATGAACTTTGCCCATCAGTCGCCAGAAGACACAAAACGGCTCTTTTCAACCACACTTTTACAAAAGAGTTGCTACATTAGGTGTGAACGATGTCTAGGTTTGAATAAGTCTCTTGTAGATATCAATTTAACGAAAATATCTCGATAAATTTGGTCCTCGAAATTCACCATGGCTGCAGTTTCCAAAACGACAACATCTTGTAGCGAAATGTCAAATTGTCCTCATGATACGGTCCAAACATTAGTAATGTCAAAAATAAACACTTCAATGTCCCCTGAAGAATTAGTTATTACTGAATTGTGTGATTTGGGCAAACAAGACACTTGTTTAAGAGTAAAATTTAAAGATATTTGCACGATCTGTGAACTTTTAATTATTTTTTATATATGTGCGATGTCTTTGCTATTTTACATTATCTTATATTTTTGTCGAGATATATGTCGGTGGATTTTTTTGGGATTTTCAAAATTAAATTTAACTCAATTTTTCTTCTTCTTAGACTGCGTACAACATATTTGTCAGTGAAATCACCTGTCCAGTTCGATTTTGGGGGGCTTTTTAACATTAATTTGTCGATTTTTAGAGTTTTTCGTAACATTAAATTGCACTTGTTCTTCTATTTTTCGTATTTTTTTATACTGCGGTACGAAATATTTGTCAGTGAAATCGCCTTTCCGTTTCTGATGTCACCGTGATATTGTTACAGCACATTTCGGATGATCGCCATATTAATAACACCGGCTATTGCCGGTATAGCGTTGTTTTGGGCACTAAAAGTGCGCTCAAACACAATATCTTTTACAAATACACGCCCGTTTTGTACCTGATCCGATGGGGAGTGATGCAAAGAACACATTAGCATTGAAAAAAATTGGTAAATATGGAATTTAATAGCGTTAATAATTTCGGCCAGGTTAATGCACTTTTACCCAATACTTGTAGGCATGGCCATGGATATGGTTGTGCACATTCAAATCGCAACTGATTTATATCAATGTGACACTGATGTGATTAATACACAGTTTTCCATTTCATTAAATAATTAAATCGTGTGCGTACGTAAGTGCGTGCGTGCGTACATAGTAACGCGATTAAGGGGAAACGTATGTGGCTTATTTCAGTGAAAGCATAGCCGGTCTTTGGCTATCACACAAAATTGCTACCCTTAGGCGAACGACTTTTAAACCTCCAACCTTATTATCATGCCTGATGGATACTATTACTTTTAATGTGTGCGTTCGTGCGTGCGTGTGTTCTAACAACTGTCATCACATGGTACAGAATGTATTTATTAATAAAATAATTGAATATTGAACTCAAAATATATAAATATGTAATGTTTCATTACAAAGCATATTATATATTTAATTTAATTGCATAAATACTGTTGAGTACTTTTGGACATTGAATACTTCATCCCTGATGTTGAATACTTTATTTGTTTAAGCTTCCAAAGCTGCAATCACACTTGAGAAGCTGGTGATTGACAAGACCCTGTGCAAAGACATCAGGAAGCTGTCCACCCAGTACCAGACCTCCAGCATTGAGCCTTCCAGGGCTTCCATAGCCTTGTTATCCACTTTGCCCCAAATATGTATGCCTTTTCGTATCATGGCATGCGTGCACGGTAAGAATGCGAATTCCAAACCAGAATTTGTGTGTGTGGGGGTCAATAATGAGTGGTTTGTTTGTATACCCATCATGTGTGAGCATGATTGTTAATTAAAATAACTGTATCTTGACGAATATATATTGTTGCATAACATTATAAAAAAATATTTACTTATAGACAAATAGTGAAATACAATATTCATTAGCATAAAGTACCATGCACTATAATGAGTGTTCAGGGCGACCATAAGCTAAGCGACAGGATGGTGAGACTATGTATGCCATGCACCACCCTAAGTGGAAAAAGGACCAACACTATGGTGTTCACGAGATCACAGAGGAGGCCTCTATATGTAAGTTTTATCGTGTAGACGTACACCAAAATGATGCATAAGTTAGTTCAAGTATTTTTCAATGTGGTGTGATCAACTCGGTGTGAAAAACCGTTTAGTAATGTACTCTACTATGGTTTCAGATTATGGATGATATCATGACCAGCAGTGCACATCAAAGAAAGCACAGAGGGTGGATGTACCGCTGCCACAAGCCCCACCCCACCTTTAAGCAGATGTTCCATGCCCAAACAAGGCTGACGCTTTTGCTCAGCACATAGAAAGGTTTACACCTAGGCTAGGATTTCATGAAGACTATCTGTTCAATGGCAACAAATGTCTGTGATACAAACAGTTATTTTGACAGTCTGGCGAAAGCCTTTGATTTTTTTTCACCAATTGAGAGAAACATTCGCCAGGCACGAATTGGCGAATGGCTGGTGCAAGCCTAATTACACATGACACTGACAAATAACTGTGTCCATCTGTGGTTACATATTAGGTATCTGAAACCAACATAGTTCCCAGTCCGTTCACGGAACGCCTTCCTAATGGCCTGGGCTGTACATGAGTGTAGAGTCACCCGAATTCTTCTTCCTAGACAGCCCCAAACCCAGGACACAAACTGCCTGTATGCGATGTAGCTGTATTTCCTGGAGAAAAAAAAAAGTATTTTTTTATTCAAACATTGTCTCTAATAAAAAGACTACCTAAGCCAGGATCCCAGCCAGGCACTTGCCTCTCCACTTTATGGGGGAAAGTGTACAAGTTGTCAATTTGTGTAATTTTCTATGCTTTGTATTTTGCGGCTAATTTCAGTTAACCCCCTAGTTAGCCTGATTTAGCTATCATCCCCCCAACCCACTGACCATGCCCCTTGGTTTTACCTGAAACATTATCCAATGCCTAAGTGACAACACATTCATAATTATAATTGCACACATAGATTAATGCTTTTTATTTGTTTTAATCATAAAGTACATTTTGGTTCAAATTACCCAAAGGAACAATATTCATGGAAAAAAATTTTCATTAGCAAAACTTTTATATCTGTAACGAAAGTTCCAGTGACACTTATGTTTAATGTAAATTGTGAAAGAGATTACTTGTAGATAAGCATACATTGATGGATATCATCCGTCTTATGTGAAGTCTATATGAAGGGTGAGTTAAAAAAAAAAGCATTGATATATAGAAATAGTTTACATAGTAAAAATATAGAGATATGCCCTTACT
Source organism: Lamellibrachia luymesi (assembly GCA_009193005.1). Lineage (NCBI taxonomy): Eukaryota > Metazoa > Annelida > Polychaeta > Sabellida > Siboglinidae > Lamellibrachia > Lamellibrachia luymesi. The sequence goes on from SDWI01001903.1 coordinate 37,431, forward strand.
GGTGGAGCTGTGGTTCCAAATTGGCAGCATCAGCTGGGTACTCGTTGGCATAATGCCTATAGACAAATTGCAGCATCCATACATCTAGGCAGACTGTCTGGAACCCAGGGTGGTCTGTGATGCATTGCAGCTCTGTCTCGTACTGTGTCCCATATTATTCGGGATCCTCCATGCGGTGCACTACCTTTTTGTAACCTCTGCAGCACACACTGTATTTATTTATAACGAAAATATTATAGCAGATAAAACGGCAATTGCAAACACATTTAATTCATATTTTACCAATATTGGCCCAAATTTAGCCAACCATATACAAAATTCCACAAATAAAACTTTCAGATATTATCTTAATGGAAACCATAACAATGTATTTAATTTTCAACTTATTAATGAAGAAACAATATCTAAAACAATAGATGATATGCACCCAAATGCAAGTTGCGGATTTGACGGTATTTCTTCAAGGCTTCTAAAGTTAATTAAACCTGCTTTGACAAAATCTTTAACTTTAATCACAAATCAAATATTAACTACGGGTGTCTTCCCCGATAAACTAAAAACTGCCAAAGTAATACCAATTTATAAAAAAGGGGACGAAACCCTATTCTGCAACTACAGGCCAATATCAATATTACCTGCAATTTCAAAAGTAATCGAAACAATTATTTATGACCAGCTAAATTCTTTCTTAAAAAGACATAAACTTATATACGATAACCAATATGGATTTAGAAAGGAACATTCTACGGAATTTGCCGCTCTTGAATTAATTGACAGGATATTGACACGTATGGATAATAAGGAAATACCTATAAATATTTACTTGGACCTGTCAAAAGCTTTTGACACTCTGGATCACTCAATATTAATTGATAAGCTAGAGTTTTATGGCGTGGAAGGAGTAGCTTTAGACCTGTTCAAAAATTATTTAACAAATAGAAAACAGTACGTTGAATTTGAAGACGCCCAATCAGATAGGCTTAATATCTCCACAGGCGTACCTCAAGGATCAATTCTAGGCCCTTTGTTATTTATAATTTACATAAATGACTTTGCCCAATCCAGTCCAAAATTCAACTTTATTATGTACGCCGATGACACGACACTTTCAAGTACCTTAGATTCTTTCGCACAATATGGCAAAAATGAAAATGTAGAATTCTTAATCAACACAGAACTGGACAAAATTAATGAGTGGCTTAAATTAAACAAATTATCTCTAAATGTAAATAAATCTAAATATATGATCTTCAAAACGGCTAGAAGAATTAATATGATAAATCCACTAAATATAAAAATAGATAATACATACATTGATAGAGTAGATGAGTTTAATTTCCTAGGGATAAGTTTTAATGAACAATTAAACTGGCAAAGCCACATCAACAAAATTTCAAATAGGTGCTCCAGAATTATAGGTATCCTAAATAAACTCAAACGATTGTTACCACTTAATATAAAGATTATGTTGTATAACACTTTGATATTGTCACATCTAAACTATGGCTTAACGGCCTGGGGCTATCGATGTGATAGAATAAAAAAACTTCAAAAGAAAGCCGTCCGAATTATATGTTTAAGCAAATATAATGCTCATACCGATCCACTGTTCAAAAGTCTTAATTTACTAAAAGTAGAGCACATTCTAAAATTGCAGGAACTAAAATTATATCATAAATTTTCAAACAATAAACTACCTGTCTACCTGCAAAACTTACCACTTGATCAAAACAATAGTATTCACAACTTTAATACACGTGGTCAATATAATATACATACGATCAGGGTACATAACGAGTTTGCTAAACGAAGTCTTAGGTACAGTTTGCCACATACCATAAATAATGCACCTGATTTATTAAAAGACAAGGTCACCACTCACAGTTTACACGGTTTCTCAAATTATATCAAACTTTATTATCTGAATACATACATTGAACAATGTGCAATCCAAAATTGTTATATATGTCAACATGACTGACTATGTATCCGTTCCTCCTTGGTTAAAAAAAATCACTGTTTGTATATCTGGTTGTAGGAATATAATTGGCATTTGTAATATACCGGCATATCTATATTAATATCTATATTAATTTTGTTCACCCAGTAATTATGCATTAATATTTATAGGTATTTTTTTTTTTTTTTTTTTTATTTTTATTATTATTTTTTTTTTTTTTATATTAATAACGGGTGATATTAATTGACAGGGTGGCTCCTACGTTAGCGATTAATTTTTAGTCTTAGTAGGAGTCTCCCGTCCCTTATATGACATTATCTTTTATTTTCAGACCGTACTCTATATTCTTACCACTTCGTTTTCTTATGTCGACATAGATGTAATATATTGTATGGTTTTTGTGTTGAATACTCTGTTTTGTTGTTTTTTGGACGAATAAATATTTCCTGTTCCTGTTCCTGTGGTCTCCATGTTAATGTAGTTTGAGCAGAGACACCTGCCAGATGACAAATGAAATAGGCACAGTAATGTATCTTCAAAAGTGGGGGCAGGGGTGGTATCCAAGAAGATATTATGTTCTTTGGAGAGATGTGCCATCTTTCTACTGATAGTTTAACTATCCTCTCTAGTTACAAGTTCTTGTGTTAACAAGCTGAATAATACGGTTTATTATTTGTTTGAGGTATACGGATGAAAACCTCAAAATACGTTATATTATTGTGTGTTTACTAAAATATCCGGTGAGAAATACCTGTAAGCGTGAGTGACTATACGTTGTGTGTTGGCAAAGAAGTATATTTGAGGGAATCAGCATTACTATGAATAAAACTTTGTGACAATGAAGACAAAATAAATATTATTCCTAACGTGTGACAAATGTGTACTATATACAAATAAATATTTGTGTGGTATCAACAACATATATGTAATCTTGAATCATTTGTATGTGACCACTTGTATTTATATTAATGTTCCACTTGTATTGTTTGCAAAAAAACAGGTGTTAATGCACTATTGTACCATTGTATTGACATGACAATAAAATGTCCACATAACAGTATTGCTTATACGATGAAATAATCGTTGGACAACAGATGGTGTAATTAACAAAACGATCACGCGCGAGTGATAAAAGCAGCAAAACACATTTTCATAGCTGGCTTGTCATATGCAAAAATCCATTACTTTTTTATAAATACTTCGCCCACATTTGGGGAACAAAGAATGAAGCTTAAACATTAGGTAAAGGGACGTGTCTACATACCATGCATCATGATTCATGATGTTGGAATCGATCGATGTCCTCGTTTACAATTAGTATCTCGCTCCCTTGTGCAGGTTTCTCCGCAGCGTACGGTTCGAATATGTATGCGCAAGAACCCATAGGTGGTTTAACAACTTGTGCGCTTTCGTTGTCACTTCTTTCATCCGCGAGTAAACAATAACCACTAGAGGAATGAGAGTAAGTAGACTAGCAATCGCTGTACGCCATTGTGAACCCAGGTGTAAACACCACGCAAATGTGTGCTTTTATGTCACAGCCCATCAGTGCGCGTGCGCAGTAAAGTTTTCTGCTCACTGCAGAATCTCTCGCAAAATCACAACTTCAAACACATATTGCTAAATAACAGTTGGGGTTAAAGAAAAACAGACTAACTGTGTAATTGCTAGGTAGAAGTTTCTTGACGCAACACACGTGTGTTTTTATCACTGAGATAAACGTATCATATACACTTTAATATGTCATGCAGTCAATTCTGCATGGCTTAACAACGTCAACGACATTACGTTTTCATGTTGTCACTGTTTTCAGAATAGTTCACTGCTTTGATGAGGGCACTGAACAGTAATCTGTTTACCTCAGATATGATATTTTCCTGCATCATCTCTCTCCATATGTCCGTCATAGTTGTGAATAGGCACCACCCAGTTCCCGGCTTGGTGCACGAGCAAAATGCCCTGTTCATCGTGGTTATCACCAGACGACCACCTACGAAAAAACGCATAACAGCAATATTTAGTATTATATTGTTCAACAAACAAATAACCAATCACCAGACGACCGCTTACCTTTCAAATTGCAATACAACCTCTCTAAACAGGCTTCTCTAGTAATGTATACAAAGTTGACTGGTTAAATGAGTGCCCTGGTCATATATACTTGTCATCGCCACCACAAAGAGCATATCAAATAACATGCATATTTTACAATCAGCATAATTCTTATTGTAATTATGTTGACTTACTTTGATCATTATAATTCTACCTGAACTACTACTACTACCTCGTCCAAACAGACAACACAAAGACTTCCTCGTCCAAACAGACAACACAAAGACTTCCTCGTCCAAACGGTCAAAACAAAGACTTCCTCGTCCAAACAGACAACACAACGACTTTCTGCTTGAGATACCATAAGCTTAATGCCTGTGAACAAGAGATGGTCAAAGTCCCGATTGTGGCGTAACACCGTACACGCTTAAGGGTTAAGGATGTAATAAATATTAAAGTGAATGCGTAAAGCTAGATCCATACCAGGCACAAGTTCCTTGGCTCTGTGGACCAAGAACGTTTCCCAGTCTCGGGCGGATTGCGCTTCAAACATACGTTGTTCAGGAGAACCTTCTGCGAAATGCATGGAAAACACCTCTTGTGACGTCACACTTGGGCTGGAAAAGTTCAAAACCGCAGCGTTTTATGTTTCATGTAATTTGATGTTATCAAAGATGATGGTGACGTTTTCAAATAAACTGATTGCGTTCTGTGGGTGTGTGCGTGCGTGCATGCGTACGTGCGCGCGTCTTTGTGCGTGCTTGTGTCCAAGTGGCATCTATTAGGTTGCGTATATACATCAATAAATAGGCTAGAATGTAATCATGTACTAGATGAATATATATTCACCGTTCAGACAACCACATTAAGGCCGTCGAGCAAAACCCGAGGTGAACGGACGAGTCCGGCAGACACTGTTTGTAGAAACTTCTGCCACAGCACGTCACAAATACGTTCTTGTGATCTTGAAGGTAACTGCCTGATCCAGGGGTTACACCTGTGTACAAATAAAATGTTGATTCATGTAGTAACAATATTTTAATGCTGATTTTTATTGCTAGGATATTTCTGTTGCACATAAAAGGTGGCTATTATTCACGATTTAAAATATGGTTATTTGACTAAATATATAATTCACATGTCCATAGCCTAAACCACCTAACTTGCAAATATATGTTTCAATGTAAATTAACGGGATGTGAATTAAAGTACATGTGTGGTGACAATGTCGCACATTATTATATTGTTATATTGCTACGAAGACTTACTCGTGATCACATTGTGATTAAAACGTTTCCTTTTAATCAATATGTATACGACTATAATCGATGGCAACTATGTGTTAAAAAAACTGCACAAACAACATTCATTTTAACTCTTTGTATTGTAGTATCAAAGTAAAATCCAGCATAACTAGTCGTACGACCGCACGGATTGTTACACTTTGCTCATTTGAACGTACTTGCATATACACATAATTTAATGATATACGATTATTCGAACTCAACCAACCTTCGACTATGCGAATCAACGTGTTGAAATCGTTGGTTGACCGATCTTCGTAGATGATGTGAACTTGCTGACCCTTTCCGTGCTTCTTCTGGACCCAGTCTACAAAGTAAAACAACTAATCAGCCATATGCACATAATGTTGAATTGGTTAAAAGATATCCAATCTTCTATACGTCATAAAATAATTTATGAATAGTTTGTTGTCGATGATAATATAAACGACAGTTAATGTGACCGATCAGAGGTAACGTAGTTTGGCTCTGGGATTTGTGTATCTCGAAAAGACTTTCGACACGGTCCCGTTGAAGATGGATGGTTTTGTCACAAGCCGAAATGTGTGTAAATGTGTAGAAGGCCGCAAAATGCGATACGGCCACTGAGACTTGGACTTGGCCATTATTTTCCTAAACCACAAGGCGTGTGTAATTCGTTGATATATGAAATTGTTTAGTCACACAATCACCGAAATGTGTTTTTTTCACTAAGAATGCCAGAATGAGTGTGACATATCTCCTGCTAGAATTTCAAACCGGCCTCCTCAACAGGGAATTTAGGAATTACATTTGATAAAAAAATATTTTTAGACAGCTTAGTTTCCAAAAGGTCTTTGCTGCATTTATCACACTTGTGACCTTCGCCGTATTCGAAGGCATGTGTCTCCTTCTGTCGTCAAAACTATTGCAACTGCTCTTGTTAGCAGTATACTTGACTATTGCAATTCCCTTTTTCACAATACTGCACTCAAGGACGTTTTACTACCTCAGTGCCACTTATTAAATTAATGCACCCTCTCCGATATCGCATTATTTTTAAGATCTGCATAATTACCAATCAAATATTTCCGTCCAAGCAACCAGTATATTTACACTCACTGCTCACAGTAAGACATTCCAGACAGCTTCGATCATCTAGTGATCATTCACTTTTCGTTACCTGTGCCAAGACAAACGAGGAACTCACTCCTTATAAGTCAGCAGAAAATAAAATACAATTCCGCCGTCAACTAAAACCAAACTTTTTAAAGTTTATCCTCCAAAGTTCCTCAGCATACCGATCCAAATGTTTACAACTGAAATTGCAAACCGACCAACAACTGTCTAACCCGTTTGTTTTGGTGCGATTCCGAGCTTGGGCTTTCCAAGGAAGTTAGCGCAATACACGTGTATATAGTGTATTATATTGTATGTAATTTGGTGAACTAATATATACATACATACGTGCATACGTGCACACGTGTACATGTGCACACTTGCACACATGCACACCTACACACCCACACACACACACACACACACACACACACACACACACACAC
>SDWI01001903.1:47545-59795 GCA_009193005.1 Lamellibrachia luymesi
CCATGGGCCATCACATGAACAATGGGGCCAGGCCATGAACCACGGAGCCAGTGCATGACCCATGGGCCATCACATGAACAATGGGGCCAGGCCATGAACCACGGAGCCAGTGCATGACCCATGGGCCATCACATGAACAATGGGGCCAGGCCATGAACCACGGAGCCAGTGCATGACCCATGGGCCATCACATGAACAATGGGGCCAGGCCATAAACCGAAGCACGGTGTGTACAACAATAATTATAAACATACACCTGTACATGCATATTCACGCACGCAGGCACATACGTGCGCTGTGCACGTGCACACACACACAACCAACACCACCCCAATGCACACAGGCATGCACACACACATGCGCACATAACACATGAATCCATGCATGCACAATTTCTTATATATATGTATATATATATATATATATATATTTATATATATATATATATATATATATATATATATGTGACAAAAATATTTTATATGGTATGTTATGAAATCAGGAAAATTACAAATATGACCAATTATTTTGGAGTGCACCTTGGGGTGAAACGACCAAAAGCACGGTGTGCAATGGTTTGAAGAAAGTACTTGTTTCTCTTGGTTGATGAGCTGATTTATTTAGATAGTAATATGATTTCGAATGGAAGTGGGATTCTTTCCCAGCAAATATTTTTTTTTTCAGAGACGTTATTGCATAAAAAATCTTTAGATAAACGACGGGAACCGCGCGAGTAGTGGAAAGAGTTTTACATATAATAAGGAGCAGTGGAATTAAGTGTTCAAGTAACATGAAATAATGGAAGTAGGTGTTCAAGTAATGTGGATGAATGGAAAGAGTTGCTCAAACAATGTGGAGGAGTGGAAGGTGTTCAATAACATGGAATCGTAGAAGTAGGTGTTGACTAAACGTGGACTAGTGGAAGTAGGTGTTCAAGTAACGTGGAATAATAGAGTAGGTGTTCAAGTTGCGTAGGATAGTGGAACAAGGTGTTCAAGTAATGTGGGGAATGAAAGGAAGTGTTCAAATGACGTGGATTAGTTGAAGTAGGTGATCAAGATACGTGGAGGAGTGGAAGTAGGTGTTCAAGTAACGTGGATGAGTGGATGTAGGTGTTCAATTAACGCGGAGGAGTGAAAGTAGGTGTTCAATTAACGTGGATAAGTTAAACTAGGTGTTCACGAAACGTGGATGAGCGGAAAGAAGTGTTCAAGTGTCGTGGAGGAGTGGAAGTATGTGTTCAAGTAACGTGGAGTAGTACATGTAGGTGTTCAAGTAACGTGGGGGAGTGTAAATTGATGTTCAATTAACGAGGATAAGTGGAAATAGGTGATCAAGTAACGTGGACGAGTGAAAGTAAGTGTTCAAGTAACGTAGAGGTGTGGAAGTAGGTGTTCATGTAACGCGGAGGATTGGAAATAGGTGAACTTGTAACGTGGATTAAATGAACAATGTGTTCAAGCAACGTGGATGAGTGGAACTTTCAAGTAAGTGTATAAGTATCGTAGATTTGTTGAAGTAGGTGTTCAAGTAACGTGGAGGTGTGGAAGTAGGTGTCCAAGTAAAGTGGATTATTTAAAGTAGGTGTTCAAATAGTGGAAGTAGGTGATGAAGGAACATGGAATAGTTGAAGAAGGTGTTCAAATAACGTGGAGGTGTGGAAGTAGGTGCTAAAGTAACGTGGAATAGTTGATGTGGGTGTTCAAATATATTGGAAGAGTGGAAATTGGTGTTGAAGTAACGTGGATAAGAGGAAGTAGGTGTTCAAATTTCTTGGACGAGTGGAAGTAAGTGTTCAAATAACGTGGAAGTGTGGAAGTAGGTGTTCAAGTAACGTGGAGGAGTGGAAACAGTAGTACTAGTAACATGGATTAATTGAACAAGGTGTTCAAGCAATATGGTGTAGTTCAATTAGGTGTTCACATAACGTGGAGGTATGGAAGTAGGGGTCGAAGTAAACTTGGGGTAGTTGAAGCAGGTGTTCAAGTAACGTGGAAGAGTGAAGATAGGTATTCAAGTAATGCGAATTATTGGAAGTAGGTGTTCAGGTAACGTGGAAGAGTGACAGTTTGTGTTCAGTGGAAAGAGTGTTCAAGTAAGGTGGAACAGTTGAAGTACGCGTTCAAGTAACGTGGTTCAGTGGAAATTTGTGTTCAAGTAACGTGGTGAAGTGGAAATGTGTGTTCAAGTAACGTGGAGGAGTGGAAAGAAGTGTTCAAGTAATGTGAGTTGAAGATGAGTATTTGATGATGTGAGCTGGACAGCGAAAAGAGGGGTTGAACACAAGGTTGTAGTAAAAGGAGATTATTGATGATAATAATAATAATAATTAACTTCTATGGCGCCAATATCCACAGAAATTAGAGCTCAGAGGCGCAACAAAACAATCATTAGCATAATATTGAACAAAGACATAATAGTGAACAAAGACATAATAGTGAAAAAAGACACGCAAAAGTCATTATCAGAACGAGGGACAACCGAAGATTTATTGTGGAATTGCAATTTATAAAAAATATGTTTTGAGTTTTTTCTTAAAAAAAGATATACTTTCAGATGTTTTCAAAGTGATGAGAAATTGATTCCAGATCCTAGGCGCAGCAACAGAGAAAGCAAGTTTGCCCAAGTTAAGTTTTGTTTGAGGAACAATAAGTTGTTGTGAAAGTGATGATCTGAGCCGCCTAACGATATTTGAAAAATGCTGGAGGCTAACCAAGCAGGGTGGATGTTGCGTATATAGAACTCGATATGTAAGAGTGGACAGCTTAACATTAAATCGAAAGTAACAAGAAGCCAGCGTAACTGTATAAGTAGTGATAGTGAAGATGAAAACCGAGGCGCCTTGAGTTCCTCACGTATCAGACAAGTTTGTACTCGTTGAAGACCCTTTTTGCTATGTTATTTAGTAAGGGATTGCTTTTTGTACCTTGGCGGAATTGTTATAGTGAATGGACATTCGGAAGAAGAGGTGTTTCGTCGGATACAAGCAGAACGAATGTACGCACCTATGCAGTGTCTCATCAGCCTGAGTGAGTTGATGCCATCGGCTGTTCCGTAGTCACATATGACAAACGGCCCATGTCCAGGTGTAAACGCGATGGAACCTGTTTGAAGAATATTTGACACTAAATAAAAAGTTATTGTTACAGGTTTAATTTCATATATATATATATATATATATATATATATATATATATGCAATACTTACTCAATAAATCCCTGATTGTTGGCCAAGTGCTCTCCACACTTTTTCCAACCATAGGCGAGTTGTCGCCATATAACCCGTCAGCATTGTACAGTTCATCGTCACAGTCAAAGTCGCCGGGTCCTACGTTATTCATGCTTCGCAACTGTAGCTACAAAATGTGTCAACAATACAATATAAAAACAGTGAACTTTTTTCCTTACGCCTCTACACTAAAATAAAAAATTCCCTTTGTCGACGCCCATTTTTTGTACAACCAGACTTTCCAAGTTACCTTTCTGTACAAAGCGAACTAATTGTCAGACTCTCTCCACACTCTTTTAACTATTCATAATATTAAAAGTAGGTGCGCTTTACAAAGTGCACTATAAAAATAAATGAATACATATAGAAATAACAATGTTTTTTAATAAAGATATAAATAAAAAATCAATAAAAAATCATGTCATTACAGTCATTAAAAAGGCACTATTACCGCATATATGATAGAGTATCATGCATTGAGGTCCCGCCAATACTCTATTCAATGTCCGCGGCCGAGAGCACGCAAAGCTTCGACGTTGGCGGGTAACGAGCTGACAGACAACGACTCCCTGCTGAGGAAATTGAGAGAGCGATCCACCACAAAACGAAGCGCCAGCGGACTTCAAAACCAGGTACTACCGCTTTTGTCATGGGCTGGGCTCAGTTATGGGACGACGTAACAGTGAAACTAAGAAAACTTATCCTGTCCAATGAACCTTTCCCACTTCGCAACCTGCTCACTGATTATGACATAGACAACCAGGAGGACCCGGCCTCCCCCACCAAAGAGAGGAAACGGGCTATTATCCCTGTAGTTCACATTGGGGAATGGCTTCATCTGTTCATGACATACGCAGCGATCAGGTCAGAACATACATGGATCACATCATAACCATGCATGCACAGAAGGGCCCCCTAGTCTTGTTAGAATACGACTACCGATTCCGGGTCAGGAGGGAGAGGACGGGTACCTCCTGGAATGTGTTCAACTACCCTCTGTACTCGAGCGTGAAAGGAAAATGTAAAACTAAGGCAGCCAACACATCATTGACGTCCCAGCCCTTTCGTGACAACGTCACCAAAAGCACATGTCCCCACTCCTCCCGCTTCTGATATAACTACAACAAGTGTAGATGTTTTCAGCGGGATTGCAACTACACATACGGATGTTCCTTCTTCAAGAAGGTAGGTCATAGCCAGGTGGTCTGCAAAGCCAAGCTTGCTTAAAACATAACTCACTACAAAGTCCTCCCCACATAAAGCAACTTGATTTTTGTCACAGGGGCCACCAATGCAGTGATCCAGCCAGCATCGACAACCAAGATACACGTGTTACCAACACCGGTGGAACCTAATGTTTTGACATTGTTATTACAGGGATATGACAAGAATCTAACCAATGCTTTTGCTACAGGTTTTACGTAGGTTTTCGCACTCCTTCCAGTATTCCATCAGACCCCCCGAAGCACGAGTATGAGAATCACAGGTCGGTCAGGGATAACATATATATATATATATATATATATATATATATATATATATATATATATATATATATATATATATTGTACAGCAGAAGCTGAATAAAGAGAAAGCTAAACAAGGATTGCGGGACCTTTTGTATCAGACCCTTTTCTAAACATGGTTTACTCACCATTAGGACTAGTCCCGAAGAAAGATCAAGGGGAATTCCGACTTATTCACGACCTTAGCTTCCACAAAACCAACTCGGTTAACTCTCACATTCTGCCCGAATTCACTGCAGTTACTTTCCAAATGCCAGATCATTGCGTTGAATAGCTTGTGTCCCTGGGCAAGGGGGCTTATATTGCCAAAGCCCACTTGCAAGATGCTTTCAGCATAATTCCGGTCTGACCTCTCGATTATAGACTCTTAGGTTTCAAATTTCAAGGACAAAACTATTTCGATTTATAAGTATTACTATTGCATATATATTATACATAAACGTATTATAGATATATATTAGGACATATGTTAGTATTATTAGTCACAGGCAGTATTTTAGAGTAAGTTAGTTCCGGACTCCGGCAGGGAAGTCAGTGAGCGTTAATAGGCTTGTTTACCATTTGAAAATTTAGATAGCATAGTAAATAGTCAGAAACAGTAGTATATTGGTTAGAATAAGTTTTACTATTACACATATATTACACACAAAGTTCTTATAGACATATATTAAGAAACAGTTTTTGTTAAAACAGGCAGTATTTCCCCCGGATTAAAATTCAACGAGCGATAAAAGGGAGTTTGTTTACAGGCGCGAATTAAACTGGTGTACCAAAGTATCATTTACATTTTAAAATATTTATTAGATAAAGTGATACATTTATATAAATTGCATATATAACGTAATATCTGACATAGTTGTAGTAAACGTTTTCGGTAAAAAGGAATTAGCAGCAGGATTTTAGCGTAAGTTGGTATACACTGACTCCTTTGTTTTGTTTACACAGTGTTCTCCGTATTCGCTAGGTGACAGGCTTTTTCTTGGCTTGTGCGAGCTTAGTAGAAAAAAATATAGTTAGCAATATATTAGCCTAAAGTGTTCTTTTGAACACAAAAACAGCCTTATTCAAGGCTAACGTAGCAACAAAATTAAGACTGAATTTTGTGATGGCGCCGTGCAAATGGCAGGTAAAGGACACCAGACATTTAAAATGCAGCAGTTGCAGCAACTGGGTGGACTTCGTCAAGTCAGGGTGTGAGGAATCATGGGCTGAGGTTCAGGAGGATAGTTTTAGTTTTGAGTGTAGGGGATGTACGAAGATGAAGGAACTTGAGGTGGAGTTGGATCAGCTGAGGCTGTTCATTGTGGCAATGGTGGGAAGGGAGCAGGTGGGTTGTGCCAGTGGTTTCGGTGTGGGGACAGTAGATGATAAAGTGGGGGAAGACGACGAGAGAGATGCTAGGAAGAGCTCACATCAGCCTGGGAGGAGGCTGAGAGGAGGTATGGTGACAGGTCGTAGGGAGACAGGACGTAAGGAGACGGGACGAAAGGAGACGGGAAGGAAAGAATAGTGAGGGAAGACAAATGGATCGAAGGAGAGAGAAGTGGGGGAGACAGTATCGAAGGAGACGAGGAAAGCGAGGGTGTTTGTGGGGGACTCAATAGTTAAGAAGAACGACAGAGTCTTAAACAAGGGAGATGACGTGGTGGTTTGTTTGCCTGGGGTCAAAATAGAGGCGATAACTGAGTAGGTAGAAAACATCGCGCGTTGGGGCATGGGTGGATCTGTTTTAGTACACGTAGGGACAAATTACGTAGAGAGGGAGGGTACAACTGCCATAGTTAGGAAATATAGGAATTTGGTCAGAACACTAAATCAGACGCGGGTTGAGCAGGTAATACTGTCAGGGATTTTATCAGTAATAGGAAGGAGTGGTGACATATATCGAAATTACCGGGGATGGCAATTAACATGGTAGTCCGGAAGCTATGTAGGGAAGAGGAAGTTGGATTTGTGGGGAAGTTTTGTTGGAAGGGCTGATATGAAGGATGGGCTTCATCTAAGTGGAAAGGGGAAGCAGGGTTTGCGGATGGACTCACAACAGCAGCAGCAGACAGTAGCATGGGTAGCATAACAAATATTTTTGGTAGTAAACATTGTTTAAACTAGAAGCACAGGGAGTTACTTAGAGATGCATCAAGCAGGACGAGAGGCATCTAGTACAGACAAAACAATAACAAAATGTCCAAAAAACATATATGAAGCAGGTTATACATGCGTGTGTTTAAATGTTAGGAGTACAGTATATAAGAAAAACGAATTAAACATTATGGTAGGAGATTTTGACCCTCACATAATTGGTATTACCGAATCATGGGCCAACACAGACATAACAGATGCTGAATTAAGGTTGACAAGATACGTAATGTTTAGGATATATCGAATATGAAGAAGGGGAGGGGGAGTTATTTTATTTGTTAAATAATCTATTCAGGCTTATGAAATAAAATTAGAAATGGAAATAGATTGCGATAAAGCTGTTTGGTGCAAAATAGTTTCAGGAAATAAAAAATTAACTATTGGAATAGTTTACGGAAGTCCAAACATAAATGAAGAGGATAACACTAAACTACAAAATGCTATAAAGGAAGTTAGTAAAGAGGAATGTATCGTAATGGAAGATTTTAACCATGGACACATACAATGGAAATCTGTAGAGAGCATTTTCAATTCAGGATAGCTTCCTTACTCAGCATGTGCTAGAACCAACCAGGGAAGATAATGTATTATATATAGTTTTGTCATCACGAAAAGAATTAGTGGACAATATACAAATACATGAACCATTGGGTAAAAGTGACAACAATCAAATACATTTTGGCATCAATGTAAAATCAGAAAGTAAAAATAAAAAAACGTATAGGAGAAAAGTATATGAGAAAATACTTTGATTGGAATAACATGCTGATGAACAAGACAGCAATTGAATGTTGGCATATTCTAAAATATGAAATTGAGCGTATCATGGATAAATTTGTTCTTTTGGAAAAGCAAGAAAAACGGTCTAGAAAGAAACACTTTTCAAAAGTAGCTATTAGGAAAATAGAGTTTAAGCAAACTATGTGGAGGGTTTATAGGCGTACCAGAAAGGATGAAGACTATGCAAATTACAAAGAGCCACTTAACCTCGCTACAACTGAAATGTGACAATCTAAAAGAACCTTTGAACAGAAATTGGCAGGTAAGATAAAAAACGACAGCAAGAATGTTATGCTTATGTAAGGAGTAAACAGAAAGTTCGAGATAACGTCGGACCACTTGAAAACAACAGTGGAAACATAATTTCAGACCGGTTTCAAATGGCAGAGGTCCTAAATGAGTATTTCAGCTCAGTTTTTACCACAGAAAATATCAGCTCACTTCCAGTTCCATTTACAAAATTTCAGGGCAATAAATCAGAAAATTTAGGGCAGTTATTTGTAACTCCTGAAATGATAGCAAAGAAAATTAAGAAGATGAAAAATAATAAAACACCTGGAGATGATGGTATACCACCAAAACTGCTTAAGGAAATTGTTGATCAAATTAGTACACCACTTGCAAAATTGTTTAACTTATCACTGGAAGAAGGAATAGTTCCTTCAGAAGGGAAAGAAGGAAACATTACGCTGCTATTTAAGAAGGGATCGAGGAACATTCCAGAATATTACAGACCAGTGCGTTTAACATCAGTTGTATGTACATTACTCGAAACATTAATTAGAGACCACATGGTGGAATTCTTTATAAAACATAAATTAATAAATACATCTCACCATGGGTTCCTAAAAGCAAGGTCATGTCTAACCAATCTCTTATGTTTTTTGGGAGAAATTACAAAGTGGGTAGAAGACGGGTCACCAGTGGATGTTGTCTTCTTAGATTTTCAGAAAGCTTTCGATAAAGTGTCCCATCAAATTTTTGTACTTAAACTAAAAGCGCATGTTATAGGTAATGATGTAATCAACTGGATAAAAGAGTGGCTTACACACAGATGACCCAGAGTAAAAGTAGATGGTGAGATTTCATATTGGAAATCTGTTTTGAGTGGGGTACCACAGGGATCAGTATTAGGCCCTTTGCTGTTTTTAATATATATATATATATATATATATATATATGATTTGGGAGATATATTTGGGAGACATATCTAGCGAAGTATTGAAATTTGCAGACGACACAAAAGTATTCATAAAGTTTACTAATGATACAGATAAACAAAGTTTACAAGATGATCTAGATAAATTAGTTAAATGATCAGAAAAATGCCAAATGTTATTCAATTTTGGAAATGTAAATACATGCACATAGGACATGGAAAGATGGACGATGTATATGAAATGGGGGATGGTGTACTAGTTAGAGCCACACAAGAAAATAACTTAGGAGTAAAATTTAGTGCTGACATGACAGTTTCAGAGCATAGTCGGATTGCTGCTTCGAAAGGAAATCAAATTGTATGGCTAATTAGGAAAACTATCACGTATAAGGAGAAACAGCTAATTGTACCCTTGTACAAAGCAATAGTTAGACCACATTTGGAATATTGTATTCAAGCATGGAGACCATATCGTAAAAAAGACATAGACAAGCTAGAAAGAATACAACGAAGAGCAACTAAACTGATTCCAGAATTGAGAGACCTTAGGTACGAAAGTCGCTTATTACAATGTGGTTTTGCAACACTAGAGACCAGGAGACTAAGAGGAGACCAACTATAAGTGTTTAAAATAGTAAACGGTTATGAGGATGTTGATAGGAATATGTTCTTCAAACATAAAGAAGGCAGTAGAACCAGAGCACACACCAGCAGCATTAGTTAAGGAGCAGTGTTGGTTGTACATGATAAAGTAAGGGTGATAAATGAATGGAACAAACTGCCAAATGATTGTGTTAATGTTAATAGTGTGAATATGTTTAAAAATAGAATTGACAGATATTTGATAAGGGCGGGCTACATATAGATTAGAAAATAGTTGAATTATTGATAAACCAATGGCTTCCTTGTCCACTTGCCATCTGGAAATTTTTTTTGTGATGGCAGTCTTGTTAAATCTTGTTAAATCTAAAGGAAATAAATAACAATATGTGCGGATAAGAAATTTTCAGAGGAATATGATATTGTAGATTCAAAGGATAACCACTTTATTGGGTTGATTAGGAGATATATAACATATAAGGAAAACAGCTAAATTGTATTATACCTCTGTATGAAGTAATTGCTAAACCTCCTACAGAATGCTGTATACAAGCTTGTAGACCATACCGTAAGAAGGATATAGACCCGCTTGACCGAATACAGAGGAGATCAGCTAAATTTACTCCAGAACAGAGAAAACATAATTATGAAGATCGCCTAAAATATTGTGGTTTAACAACCCTAGACACAAGGAGGTTAAGAGGAGATCAAATTGACGTTTTTATTTCAAATATTGAATGGGTATGACGATTTTGATATAAATATATTTGTTTCACTCAAGAAAGATAGTAGAACTACAGGACATGAGGTAACATTAGAAAAGGATCAGTGTAGACTGGATATTAGGAAGTTATCGTTCTCACAAAGGAAACCAAATTACATATAGACGTAGACACACATATATCAACAAAATGTTGGAGTCGTGATAAACCAATGACTTCCGTGTCCACCTGACATCTGGGTCTTTGCCTTTAATGGCAATCTTGCTCAATTTGACTAATCAGATACTTGAACTAAAGTAACTCAATATAGATAATTTGTTACTATTCATTCAACTTTTTAAAATATATTTATAAACATATTTTACTATGCATATATACGTCATGCCTAAATAATTGATTAGTATTTATTGAGCTAATTATTATTATATTTACAAATATTATCTACATGTATATACTGTTGCCTTTATAGTTGTACATATTAGTAGCAGTAGCAACAGTAAAAGTAGCGGCAGCAGTAACTTTAGCAGTAGCAGTAGAAATTGTATAATTTTTAGTATGATCAATATTGTATTTTTTTTATTTGAAAGCGAAACGCTTACATCCGCTGCTCTTGACGTTGTTCTCAAACGTTTCTGCTGCTGTCTTGGCTGATATGGATACAGTTGATAAACTATTCCTCATCCGGGTTGACAGAAGCATACACTCACCTGAATTATAGATTATCTAACGGCAAACCTGATAACTTGGTGTGTACACTTCACAAAACACGATCACGATGATAATTAACCATACAAATAGCGAGTTGCTTACAGCGTTGGTTGATGTGTTCGAAATGTTTTAGATGAGTTAGGTGTACTCTTCAATGTCTGAACTCTAGCATCAAACTGGTAAACACTTCTGCAGTGACCTCGACGACGAGCACATGACACGGTTTCACGATGTGATCACGAAGTGCACTTATATTGAGTCACCTCTTGTCAGCCCACTTCATCAAGTCACCGTCTAAATGTAATCACGAAAAGACAAAACTTTACACAGTACACGCATTAATATGTGTCAATACCCGTGGATCGAAAACACGACAATTGTGCACAGTGTTTTATTAAACATGCATTGGATAATGACGGAAGTTAAGATGTTAATGCATATAGATTAGCACATACACGCACGCACGCATGCTCGTATGCATGTATGCATGTATGCACAAACTTCAGTATTTCCTTTGATTTATATGAGTTTCTACACATCGTCGCAATCAGATGTCTTTGATCGAGCTAAATATGACAATCTTACGCCAAAGCATTTACAACAGCGTTCATTCGTGTAAGTCGTACTTGCTTAATTACCACACTTCCAGAACTATTATGAGATTGTTGTCAGCCTTCACCGAGCAGCAGAATATTATAATAAAAGTAATCTGGGTCGAACTAACTATGACACCATTACGTCAAATCATGGCACTATATGGAGTTACCCAGTAACCACTAATTAGCTATAATAAGTAGGTTGCGGCTATTTCTTTATCTACGTTTCTCTCTTTTGAAAGACCGAAGCAAACATGCGATTGCTCCAAGTGCGTATAGACAGCACAACAGATATTGCGTTTCCTCTTGCAACAAAAAACTTGTCACAAAAGTAAATGGAAACAACAAGCCATCTACCATTCATGAGATGCAAGTATGGATAAGGGTGTTTCCTCGCCTTGTTTGATGGACGTCGACCAACGTTCGCGAAAGACGCAGCTGATTCTCTTCGTTTCCAGATCAGTTAGCTGTAGGCCTGCGCTGTAAGATATATGCCTCCCTCTTATTATCTTCTTCAGGGCCGTACGCAATGCTCCCGGAGACGTTGCTCACAGATGTTGATGTGTGCTCATTTTAAGTTTTCTTTGCGATCGCTAGTTCGAGATTTATAATTGAATGTGTACTCACTCGACCAACGAGTACATATAGTACTACAGATGTATAGTCAATGCATTGTTCTCTAAGTTCTCAGCGATTTCAATCGTGTACATCATACGGCTAGTAGCAATATAATCACGCACAATAATAATTAAAAGAAACAGTGAATATGTGTATATATATATATATATATA
>SDWI01001903.1:59815-72842 GCA_009193005.1 Lamellibrachia luymesi
GTGTGTGTGTGTGTGTGTGTGTGTGTGTGTGTGTGTGTGTGTGTGTGTGTGTGTGTATCACTGTAAACCGTAAAGAAAAGTAGTGAATATAAACATCACTTAGATACTTAATGTATAGAAGCTTAAAACAAAACATAGTTAAATCTGACCGGTAATATTGAATCCTAATGCAGGAATGGCCCGCCAGGACCACCCTTACTGATAATTAAGACGCCTAAAAATGCAGCTTGTGTCGGCCTTTGCAATCCCTCCTCAGAAATATTTGTACACCCAGATTACCAATTTCAGACCCCGTCACTAGAGGCGCTGTAATTGCTTAAATACTCAATACGCTTTACAAATGGTTAAATTGTTAATTCCACCCACACTCTCAACCGCTGGACAATGACGTCTGCCAGCACTTCCTTGCCCAGATTACAAGTTACACTTTTGAACTCTTGGAGTTGGGCCAAATCCAGGGCTCTCTCTCTCAGTTCCCCAAATACGTTGACCTCCGAGATCAGAGCAATTTAACAACTGTCAGGATTAAACGGGGGGGGGGTACTGAAATGTCTGAAGATTACCACAAATATTTGGCACGATATGGATTTTGTCCATATCCACTTTGGAGGTTTAATTATAAAAAAAATTAAACCTGCTTTTTGTTGCTCATCTAGGCTTAATACATCGAATAAACACCTTCTAGTAGCATTAGCTAATAAAAACTAATTAAACCAAACTGGCATATATTTTACATTTCTCCCACACTTGTTTTGTTCAAAAGAACGTGTTGTTTTTAACACAACAATTTAAAACAAAACTTAAAAGAGAGATCAGTTTGATTGTGCTACCATGCAATTAATATTATACCTTCACGAAAACAGACAATATAAATGTATTTGACATATCCGAAATATAGACGTTACACAATGTACCAATAATAGAGCATCGGTAGTCGCATGCATTTTACAAGGTACACTAGAACAAACGTCGGCACATGCATGCATGATACAAAGTATTAGAATAAAACATATATAATCACATGCATGCTACAATGTGCCAGAAAATACATCGGCACTTAGCAAACACAAATAATCATGTGGAATAAACGTTTTACTCTATCCAGCACTGATACAAACGCCGATTCAGCAAATCAATGTGCCATGGCGTATAATCCAATGCGTGACAATAGTACACAGCTGTAAATGAAAGCTACATAAACAATCACAACATGATGCTTCACAAAGCTAGGATAAAAGCAAGAATACATCAACAATTCACACAAATCAATTCGTGTGCTACAATATGTATGTTGACATATTTACCAGCTAGCGGTTTCGACGTGATCTTTCACGTTACGACATGTCCGGTTGTGACACAATGTCGGTGTCGACACAGTACTCTTATAAAGTATTACAACAATCACGAACAAACACACTATAACAATTGCTACAGTACAGGATATGTGTCCCGGATACATTTCCCTTATTAGAAAAATAGTACTGGAGACCAGCGAAAGTCAAAATACGCATTAAATCCTGTCTGATGAAGCAACTCCCTTGTTAGAAAACCTTATTCTAACGATGTCTTCTTTGTTTTACTTGTGAACCAATACTATTCTCACGAAACTTCACTAGCTGATCATGGGTATTAGTTCATCACTGAAAGCATTTGGTTTACCGAAGATACAATATGTTAGTTTCGTCGACTCTAGAGTTGCGCTAAAGTTAGTATTTACGAACGTCGATGTCGGTCGAACGTTGATGTTCAAAGAAAGTTTTTGACAATAAATCGACAGTTGATCGAACATGTCGAGTAATCCCAATTATACCGTACATTGTATCGGGGTGGACATTGTCATTTTAAAAACAGCGATGCGTTGCTATCGTTATTTTAACTACCCATGTCACCATGATTTAATCACAGCCTGTTACAAGGAATTTGTTAAACAGATAGTACGGTTCATAAAAACGTAAGTCCCGATGGACTTAGTTCAGTTGACTTTGCAGCTGTCATCAGTGTGTGAAATACAAACAGAGCGCTATAGCTGCTCGTTTCTGCCGCTTTATTTCTGTCTCAGTCGGCGCTAAGTTCCGTCGCTTTCTGAAATACTTCTTCTTCGTTAATGACCCACTGTCACTGTCGGATTTGTCAGCTGCTTCGCGAGCAGTTACATGAGTCAGACCACAGTTGAGAATTGCATTGGTGGCCATGTTAACGTTTTGTCTGATTATAAGAAAACGTGACCATCATCCACAGCAACTGCCATCATCTCATTGATATATTGACCAAATTGTATCAAAATCACATACCTCCAGCTCTTTTAAAACGCCCCGACGTGCGATGCCTATCAAGTTTGAAAAAAATAGCCATGTATTCATGCGCCCACGTGGCCCATAGCAGAAAAATTCCCATAAATCCCTCCGCCAGTAAAACTCTTTAAAAAAATGCAATGGTTCACAGCAAATAGCTTCTACAAACAAACCTCTGAATATGCCTGCTCAATTGCACTTATGTCACATCATATGAATTCTTTAAATTCACATATCGCAATTTAATACGCCCTACATTCGTGTGAAACAATAAACAGGAAGGTCAACTGTGGTCTTACCCCAAATAGGGAATTTGTTTGTTTGAGAAAGTGTCAAATTTTATATCAAGTTGCGGCACAGTGTATATGTAGACACATTATGGAACACTCCTGCTTGTCAAGTCATTATTATTTGTTTGACAGCCAAGTCTAAACAATGCGTTGCCCGTATTATTAGCTGAAACAATAAACAGGAAGGTCAACTGTGGTCTTACCCCAACAGCCCGTGTCCTGGGGCGGAGTGATCTGTCCGTCGCGGGTCGGGTAAGCCTGGGGTTCGGCTGTCTGTCGTCGCGGGGCGGGTCATATCCGTCGCTGGATGATACACTACGTGCTCGCTTACGTCCTTATAGTCCGTGTGACTTGACCAGGCCGCACAGAGGGACCTCTCGAATTTGATCAGGGCCAGTTTCAAAGTTCATCGGTCTGTCGTTGCTCTCAGTGTGGGCAGCAAATATAAACATAAATAGAACACCCGTTAGTAAAACAAGACCGCTGAGCCCTTATCAGCTGAAACCTGATACAGTGATGCCGGCATGGACCAGTGACATTCATGCTGCTGCACGGCAAGAACCCACTGGAGGCCCAGTGTTTATAATGTGAAGTGTGTGTGAAGAGCTCAGTTAAAAAACGCGGTATACGCCTTTTTGTAAAAAAAAAAATTCCGCTCGTCACTTAACATTTTAATGATTATATGAATGATATCATTAATTTTTTTCAAAAACGCGTTTTTTCCCTCAAAACTGCGGTAAGCGCCACATCTGTTTTTTTTTTATCTAAACGGGATATGCGCCTTAGCGGCTGACCTATAAAAATGTGGGTCATGCTGACAAAGCAGTGAAAGCACACGTTTTGCGTTCGTCAGTGGCTAGTTTGTCTGCTGGGCTGTGTCACGCCGAGCTGTGTCACGCCGGGCTGTGTCATGCTGGACTGTGTCACGCCGGGCTGTGTCACGCCGGGCTGTGTCACGCCGGACTGTGTCGTAATTGGCTGTGTCATGCTGGGCTGTGTCATGCCGACCAATGAACCGGTGATGATTTGGTTTTAAAGCCATGCCAAATGTTGCTGCACAGCCAACAAAGTAAAGCAGGATGATGCTTTACTGAAACTGATGACAATTTCGTCGTCGAAACGACAGCTTGTCTCTGAAGGCGATCGTCGAAAGCCGCGAAATGTCATCGTGAAATACAGCCTATTTAGAAACAACCGAGACCAGCCGCAAATGACAATTCCTGTATGCAAGGCAACATTCACGAAATTATTAAATGCGTATAACCGTTTTGATCTTCACAACAAATAGGCCTACTGATAATGTTGTATGCACAAAGTAATACCAAGGATCAGCCTGTATATACGTTTTTAGTATAAGAGTCCACTCATAATGTATTTTTATTTTTGACCCTCTTTCGCAACGCTTCGTAACGCGGGTATACACCTGGTAAATCCCCTCATAAAAATACGTTCATTCTTAGAAAACCCCGTCAACAATAATGACTGAAGAAACACACAAGTTTATACTACGTATTTCTAGCACCGTTATTTCGTTAGTGCGAATGACTCAGGTAATAAAGTGCAACCTACCGTGTATAGACAATGTAAAGCATTAGATCGATGGACTTAGACAAAATTATAATTATTAGAACCACCATAGGTACTTTCTTGACCATTTCTTATTGTTGTGCTATTTTTTATTTCAGGAATCTCGATGGATCGTCCCTTGCGTCTTGTAAATGGTATGCCGACAACCAGACATCTCGACCTGAAAGACGTGGTGGACGCAGGAATGATGACAACCAGACATCTCGACCTGAAAGACGTGGTGGACGCAGGAATGATGACAAGTGGAAGGAAAGAAAACACCTCATTTCCGAGCACATTCAATAATTTACTTGTCGCGCGAGACACTATGCTCGACAAGGTTCACCAGGTCGGAAATACCTGCCATCTGACCTAAGCGTAGCGAAGATGCATGCCATGTTTCAGGAACAAATTCCGATGCCAGTTCACCCTGGGGTTTGGCCATCCAGCAAAATATGTATGTGCCACCTGTGTTCTGCTTCGGCTGAAAATTAATAACCTGGATGTGAATGATGCAGATCGACGAGAGGCAATCATGTTGTACATGCTTCACAGACGGCGCCGTAGAGTGTTATACAATCATGTTGTACATGCTTCACAGACGGCGCAGTAGAGTGTTCTACAATCATGTTGTACATGCTTCACAGACGGCGCAGTAGAGTGTTCTACAATCATGTTGTACATGCTTCACAGACGGCGCCGTAGAGTGTTCTACAATCATGTTGTACATGTTTCACGGACGGCGCAGTAGAGTGTTCTACAATCATGTTGTACATGCTTCACGGACGGCGCCGTAGAGTGTTCTACAATCATGTTGTACATGCTTCACAGACGGCGCAGTAGAGTGTTCTACAATCATGTTGTACATGCTTCACAGACGGCGCAGTAGAGTGTTCTACAATCATGTTGTACATGCTTCACAGACGGCGCAGTAGAGTGTTCTACAATCTGTTGAACGATGTCGAAAATCGATCACCATTTGCTTCGACATGATGGAAAACATGGCGCCTCCAAAGTCGCCTATTGGACAGAGCTACTACTCAAGGCCGCTGTACCTCTACCTGTTTTGGGTAGTCGTTCATGGAGGAAGAAACAGCGAACAATCAAAGGATGACACTCATCTGTACGTGTGGGGAGAACATGAAAATTGGAAAGATAACAACATGGTTGCCTTTGCACTTAGTCACTTTCTCCGATTCCCGCTACGTGGGCGTATCAATCAGAGTGAATCACTTCGGTTGTTCAGTGATTCATGGTACGGTCAAAACAAGAATATGACCGTTATGTCAATGCTGTTTGCCCTCAGACAGGAGTTCTTCCCCAGAATGAAAGTGCAGTACGTGTTCCCCGTGCGCGGCCTCCGTTTTCTGCCAGCGGATAGAGTGTTTGGCAGAATTGAGAAGGAGCTGCACAGAATCAATGAAATTCTTCTACCACAGGACTACGTCAAAATATTGCGTCACTACGGGAACGTACATGTGTACAACGATGACTGGTCTGCACTCGACTACAAGGCTGCAGCGCAATCAGTTTTGAAACAACAGCGAGATTTCAAGATCAGCAGTGCGAAAGTGATCGAAATCAATGGTGACCAAATTGATTTTAAAGATTCTTATGCTGGGGCTTTTTGTCGGCATTCTGTCCTCAGACGTGGCAAGAACTGGCGCAACTATACGCCACGACCACTGCCATCATGCAGCATGGTAAATTCTGAGAAGAAGGCAGACGTGAAGAAATGGTTAGCTGCGATCGGTGCGTCCGAAGACAATATGGAATTCTACACCAATGCGCTCGGCCGGGATGGCAATGTTGATGACGTCAGCAATGTTGATGACGTCAGCAATGTTGATGACGTCAGCAATGTTGATGACGTCAGCAGTGATGCTGATGATTAATAGCCTCAAGTAAATTATGACTTATTAGAGTGAAATAACCCATTACTATAATTTGCTGAACTTGGATCAAATAATTGTATCAAACTGCAGTTGAACAATATGTTTTAACAGCCGCCAGCCACATTTGAAACAAGATGCAGTTATATTGACAGACACAGTGCGTACGCCTACATGCTAATTACTGATCATCAAGATGGTCATGCAGTGATGTACTGTTAATAGTATCAACAGCAATTTGAAGTAATACAATTAAACAGAACATACTATGTATGCATGTTTTTCGATTATACTAGCCGTTTAAATTAGTGAAAATATGACCGTTCTCTAGAATTAGTTTTCAAATGTGGCTGAATGGATAATTTAATTTAATTTTTTTATTAAATATTACAGGGATTGATTTTATGTTCCTATGTAATAATTGTTCTATATTGATGTGCTATATATAACATGTCAAAAGACTTGAATCCGTCTGCAATATTTTGAACAGTAGAATTTGGGTGTTATCTCAACATCTCTTAAATGGATATACAGCATTTTGGAACTGAACTCTTCATTTTATTACGTTGATGAACGTCAAGTGGGTGTCAGCGCGGCTAGCCGTTGTATAGCAGATTCTATTACGTAGATGAACGTCAAGTGGGTGTCAGCGCGGCTAGCCGTTGTATAGCAGATTCTATTACGTAGATGAACGTCAAGTGGCTGTCAGCGCGGCTAGCCGTTGTATAACAGCGCGGCTAGCCGTTGTATAGCAGATTTTATTACACTGGACGTTACACCAAGTAGGACAGCGTGTATCACCGTAGACAGCGCGCTATCAGTATAATCTACCACACGCACACACACACACNCATATATACATACATACACACCCACTCATGCACACGCACATATAAACAAAACACAAAGTAATCCACAAAACACATAGAATACACACCTTGGTCGCCATCTCCTGATACGACTCCTGAACCATCACAAACAGACCGCACCCACGAGCAAAATTAGGAGACCACTATAAAGACAAACGTTCTGTGACACAATGCATAGATTCGTACAACATACAAAATGTTGATGTCTGTTTCACAAAGTAAATCCAACTATTAAGTTGACTTGGGCGACTCAGCTACATAGGATAATGCTTGCAGTTGACACAATTCAATTCGTAAAATTTGGAGATTGGAATAAAATTAATGATATTGATCAGTACATTTCTGGTCTTATTTCAGTCGCTATCACTTTTTTCCATTCATTTATCACCGTCTGTGAGAACGCGTTCTTTCTCGTGTCTAACGTACACTGTTCCTTAAAGGGAAACAAATCATGTTTTTTGGCTGTGCCTATAAGCTTTTCTAACGCTTAACAATTTGCAATAAAATAAACAATATCACGCCAGTGGTTTACTGAACACAGAACTGTCACGTCACGAGTGTCAAAACCTAGCAAAATTCGCTCGCCAAATGAAAATATATTTGCATCCACTTATTCCAATATTTGCCAAGGCGATGTTGTTTGAGAGTTGGCGTTGGTTCTGTGTATGTCAGCCTCACTTAATACGTCACGCGTTAGACTACGTTCATAGAACTGCGCTTGCGCTTATCTTTTGAAGCAGCAATCCCGCATTGCTTTCAAATGTAGATACCAAATGTTACTCCCAAGTCCTTTTCTTTTTATTGTTCTTCCTAGAAATTTTTAAAGTATCCATTTCCAAAAAATTAATAAAATTTGCCATTTTTCAGACCATTTGACCTATTTGTCTTGGTCATCCTGTAATCGTTGTTAATCTGCATCACGTTTATCCATTTGAAATAAAATATATCAAGCAAAGTGCTAAAATGGGCAGACGACAAAAAGTATTCAGAACTGTTAAACGTGATGCACATAAACAAAGTATAGTCACTGGCACAGTTAGCCTTTGTCCTGACGTCATCGTGTAAGCCTAGCAACGTCATTCAGACTCGCATCCAGCTTTACACATAGGGGTATTCACAATGCAGAGGGCGCCACAAGTTCACACAGGGTTCATGTTTTAAAAATACAGAGGGCGCTACAAGCATTAAGTACAACTTAATAAAAATTATAATTTCATTTCATGATGCTGATCAATTGTATTAAACTAATTGTTTTTAAATTCTAAGTATACATGAATCTGGCTGATGCCTGGTGTAGATAATTTAAACGTACACAATAAAAATAACCATTATATAGTTAAGTTGATACACTAATACTCAAGAATGAACTGATATTAATACATAATAATAACAATTTAACATTAATTAAAGAAGATTGACATACTCCAAATTACGTGAAGCCCAATAATTTGGCAATTTCGTTCATCCCACGTTGCAACAGTTGACTCAGCTGTATAAATGAGTACCTGGCTATAGAAAGAGGTGGGTATTTGAACAAATAGTCCTCGCGCACTTATTGCAGTGTGGCTGATTGCTTCCTACTGATGGCGTTGAAATGAACAAGTATGACTAGTGGTGAAGTGCAAAGCGTTTTGAGCAGTCCCAAGGACTGGACACGGCACTATATAAGAACGTACCTTTACATTTTTACTTTCTAGAATGATGCGTCATGTTGTTGTCGTTGTTCATCAACAACACAATGCCATAATATCCGTGCCGCCGAAGTTATGCTTCTAAGCTTCAGCTAACGGCTTCCGGCCACCACAACCTGCCATCCTGGCTTTCGCCTCATCGCAATAGGATTTGTCCTTACATATTTTGGTTTGTTTTTAGGTCAGGTGCGAAGACTGTTGCCCACCAGCATGAAAAACCTGGGACAGGAATACGTTATTCCGACGACTCGTATGTGTTTGAACCCATTTAAAAAACCGCTTTGTCTCTCTTCGAAAAACGTTCTTAAACAGGACGCAAACAATATTATCGTACAACGGGATCGGAACATCATCGGCAACATATCTCGTTCTGTTCAAAATTTAATGTGTTTGAGTTCGAGTCAGTACACCTGTTAGGGATTAATTTTAAAACGTTTCATAAGAAACGTGCATTTACATTTATTATTTCGTAACTGTGATCGCAGCTTTTCGAGTGGCTTAGCGAACAGTATTTGGTCTGGTATGATATTCGAGAACAAATAAAGTGTCATTAAAAAGCAATTGACAAACAAAAGAACGTTACTGAACTAAAGTATGGTACTTACTGAATTGGCAACAGTCGGCGTAACTACTATATTCACAGTTACAGTTGCCACTTGCATACACGCCAAAGACGCACTGGGGACATGCAGCTATCTCGATGACTACATACACGCCAAAGACGCACTGGGGACATGCAGCTATCTCGATGACTACATACACGCCAAAGACGCACTGGGGACATGCAGCTATCTCGATGACTACATACACGCCAAAGACGCACTGGGGACATGCAGCTATCTCGATGACTACATACACGCCAAAGACGCACTGGGGACATGCAGCTATCTCGATGACTACATACACGCCAAAGACGCACTGGGGACATGCAGCTATCTCGATGACTACATACACGCCAAAGACGCACTGGGGACATGCAGCTATCTCGATGACTACATACACGCCAAAGACGCACTGGGGACATGCAGCTATCTCGATGACTACATACACGCCAAAGACGCACTGGGGACATGCAGCTATCTCGATGACTACATACACGCCAAAGACGCACTGGGGACATGCAGCTATCTCGATGACTACATACACGCCAAAGACGCACTGGGGACATGCAGCTATCTCGATGACTACATACACGCCAAAGACGCACTGGGGACATGCAGCTATCTCGATGACTACATACACGCCAAAGACGCACTGGGGACATGCAGCTATCTCGATGACTACATACACGCCAAAGACGCACTGGGGACATGCAGCTATCTCGATGACTACATACACGCCAAAGACGCACTGGGGACATGCAGCTATCTCGATGACTACATACACGCCAAAGACGCACTGGGGACATGCAGCTATCTCGATGACTACATACACGCCAAAGACGCACTGGGGACATGCAGCTATCTCGATGACTACATACACGCCAAAGACGCACTGGGGACATGCAGCTATCTCGATGACTACATACACGCCAAAGACGCACTGGGGACAGGCAGCTATCTCAATGACTACATACACGCCAAAGACGCACTGGGAACATGCAGCTGTCTCGATGACTAAATACACGCCAAAGACGCACTGGGGACATACAGCTATCTCGATGACTACATACACGCCAAAGACGCACTGGGGACAAGCAGCTATCTCGATGACTACATACACGCCAAAGCCGCACTCGGGACATGCAGCTGTCTGGTTGACTACATACACGCCAAAGACGCACTGGGTACAGGCAACTATCTCGATGACTACATACACGCCAAAGACGCACTGGGGACATGCAGCTATCTCGATGACTACATACACGCCAAAGACGCACTGGGGACATGCAGCTATCTCGATGACTACATACACGCCAAAGACGCACTGGGGACAGGCAGCTATATATATGACTACATACACGCCAAAGACGCACTGGGGACATGCAGATATCTCGATGACGTTAGATACAGAGTAGCCACAGTCTTGGAGACACATTCCTTCAGCACGCGCGGATAAGTCGGAGAGAAACAGGGACGTTTTGCAGCATATAGGTCGCGTTCTCCGATGGACGCCGCCACACGTTGAGTCGCAAGAGCCCCACTCACTACACGGGTAAATTTCGCAGTTCCTTAAGTAAGTATCCAAATAAAGGTAGCAAAATCAAGTTCCTCACATATGAAGGGAAGTTTATTCGATTCAAACTTTATTTCGAATTAGAGTACATTATCAGTGGCCAGCTTTTGTTTCGTGAGACACTATGTTTCATCATAGTGTCGGTAGTATTCAGTACACTACAACTGTGCTAACGAATATAAATTTGTACTCACGTTATTTTGACATTTTTTATCTATAAATATTGCACTCTAAGTTATTCCGACCAAATGTACACGTATGTGTGAAAACATGAATGTTATTCACTGAAGGCGTGCCTCTCTATATTCACAATTACACAGCCTTACCCGCAGAAACGTAAACATTTTATAGGCAGGTTGGAGTGAACGGTCTGTGCATTGCTGGACACTAACCTTATGAAAGTTATCTGCTCATATCACATAATTTTTCTTATATTCTATAATTATTCATGCGTGCAAATAACATTTCAAAACATAAACAAACTATCGAAATTAGCCACAACACAACTCGTACTCGGTACAGGTATCCCCGGTCTTCTGACCTTGAATCGTCCCCGACAGGGTCACGCACACGGTAAGAAGTATTTCTAATATCATGTCCTCACAGATGGTTCAGGCGAAGTCCTTTCTGAAAAGAAGAATCACATCAGCATATAGGTCAACGAACAGGACCAACAACCGTGTATGCAAGCACAAACTCGCATAGTAAACTTGCCGAGTTACGATGAGAAAAGGTAGTCACTGCAAGAGCTTATATGACTATTTGGAAACGTCTCTAAAATGTTAATTAATTCACACTACACATGCATAACTGTTAATTTTTACCGAGTCGATTTTTTTATAATGAATTACTCGTAGAACTTCACTGAATACAATAATTTCACACCAACAACGCGTCGAACCTCAATGACGTGTCGCCACATCTGTCGTTCCTAATGTAGTGTAGGTACGAACTGGAAGACATCTTACTCTTGCGAGCGCATCGTTTTGTTTACTGTAGTACAATTCTATTTGATCGAATACAGTGGTCCCCACATGTCTGTCATAAGGTGTGTCAGCTTACAAAGTCTCGTCAGGATCTGCTCACAAATGCGGCTATGCATTGGAAGCAAAATACGGACGGACGGAGGACGGCAGGATGGTAGGTAGGTAGGTAGGTAGGTAGGGAGGGAGGGGGGAGAGGGAGGGAAGGGCGGAGAGAAAAGGGAGAGAGTGCCGGATGGATATATGGAGGGGCGGAGGGGGAGAGAGAGAGAGGGAGGGAGGGTGGAAGGGAGGGAGGGAGGGAAGGAGGGAGGGACGGGGTGGGGCGAAGGGACGCAGGGTCGGTGGGAGGGAGGGAAGGAGGGGGACCGACGGACGGACGGAGGGAGGAACGGACAAAGGGATGGACTGAGGGGGCGGCGGAGAGAGGGGGATGGAGGGAGGGGAGGAGGAAGGGGGTAGTGAGAGGGGAGTATGGAACGGAGTGAGGGACGGCGGGACGAGGGTCGGAGGGAGGGAGGGATGGAGGGATGGGGGAGTGCCGGAAGGAGGGACAGACAAAGGGATGGATGGAGGGAGGGGGGACGGATAGAGGGAGGAAAGGGACGGACAAACAAACATACATTTTGTTGTATAGATTACATTGAGAGTTTGTTCTAGTTGTACAGAGCACATACGTGTACATGGATGTTTACGGTGAGCATGTTTGCCACACAGAATCGACGTTTCAACGCAGCAACCACAACGAAGAGAACGTCAGTTAGTGTTCATATCTTAAAGATTTAATGTAAATATTTTTTCGATAACGCAATGCCCGAAATACCAATTAGCAACGGGGAAGTTTTGGATCGGAAGCGACCTAATGACGTATTCGTACGTGATAACAATCGTACACTAAATCACCAGTGGACGTCTCGCTAAGTTCATTTGTTCGCTAACGATAGGTAGAGATAAACAACTGTAGTAAACGTCGCGATAAACTTTATGCTTAAAGACGTATATTAACGTCAGTAGTATGTGTGTCTTTTTGAAGGCTTAAAAATGTGCAGATTTGGAGCTCATTCTGATTGGTTGAAATTTGAAATGGAGCGTTCTGATTGGTCGTGCGCTTATTGCCGCTAGGGGTGCCACCGTATAATCCCCTATTATCGCTATTATGTGCAGATTTGGAGCACTTTCTGATTGGTCGAGAGCAGTTTCACCACCAGGGGGCGCTACGGTGGTAATTTGCATAAATTAGCATAAATTAGCATAAATTACACCGTTTTGT
>SDWI01001904.1:0-16042 GCA_009193005.1 Lamellibrachia luymesi
TATATAGCAATTACTCTATGTCATACAATACGATAGTCTACATAACATATATGTCTTACATTACGAGAGACTAACTACCATATATGTCCTATAATATGAGCGACTAAATAACATATATGTCATACAATAAGAGAGAGACTAAATACCATACAGTTCGACCCGTTACACTACACTACTGTTATTCATACGACTTTCCGTTGCAAACGGTGCTTCTTACTAGTCGTTTGTCTCTATCATATAATCAATAATTATCTTAATTAATCCATGTATTGAGCGTCTCGTCTCGTCTGTTGCTAGTACGGGTGCTTCCTCCTACATAAAAGAAATATGACTACTGTTCACCGTGTGTCGATATCATGTATTCTAGTATTAGCACCACTAATTCCCGACTACGCACTTCTGCCGGTAGCACAGGTACGTCATCCTACAGAACAAATTACAAGTTACTAATATTCCACTCCATATTACTTAATACAACTACTAACTACTAACTCGGTTATGCTTTACTAATAATAATATTCTGTTGACGACGTCATATACGTGGAGATCAATACTTCAGACCGATCCCGAATGCTGGCTGGGAGTACGGGTGCCTCGTCGTCGTACACTTCAATCTACATAAAAGCAATAATACTAATGTTCATATACCGTGGTTATAATGTTACTCCTACATACTACCTAACTACTGACTACTACTGTTCACCTACTACTAACTAACTAACTCACTACTGACTACTACTGTTCAACTACTCCTACTACTGACTACGGCTGTCGGCGGATGTTGATACGGGCATAGGCCATCATGATTTCCTGGAACTCCGCCGACAGTATCGTAGCTGCCAATGATTGACATACGTCCAAGGTCACTTCTTCTACTGTGGATGGTGCGGTTGACCTCCACTGATTTGTGATAATGTGGGAAATGGCCTCCTCCATCATTATGTTACACACCTTTGTATTCAAGTTACTGGCATGCGCTTTGTCTGCGGCGGGCTCATCCTCATCATCATCCTCTATGGTCGACGGCTCCGGCTGGGTGATGGTGTGTTGGTCGGGTATGTGGACGCAACCGCCGTCTGGCATGAGTATATGTCCTAGCATGTTCTGACCGGCTTGACCACTGTAGGTCAGTGCACTCCAGTATCCTTCCCGACTCTTTACCCATTCCTTCAACTCGGCTTCCCGTGTGTCTAACAGTCGTTTACGTAGGGTTGGATCGCGATATTTAACTAACGCATACATTACTGAATATCTCTGTCTGAATATCTCTGTTTGTTCCATTCTGCGCGTAACTGCTCCTTCTCTCGTATGCTCTTGCTGAGGTGTTTCGCCTGTAGACCCGTGCGCGTGGATAGCATTTTTTATACTGTCTGCATGTCACCATAATGCATGCATACTGTAGACCCGTGCGCGTGGATAGCATTTTTTCTGCTGTCTGCATGTCAACATGATGCATGCATTTACGCCACTGGTACGCGCTTTCAACAGTGTTAAATTCTCTATTCCACACATGTATCCTGCACACGTAGAAATTGGACAGATAACTGTTACCGCCTCTAAAGTGTATAGGATGATTCATAGTGACTTTATGACGTTAAAATGTACATTTACTGTCTTAAATACACGCCGTTCTAGCGCTGTCGAGTACTCGTAACCCCCTCTTTTTCCTTGCGTGATGGATACCCGGTGTCGGTAAGCTGACAGTTGCCGGCCGCTTATCAGTTTTTCTGTTTACTGTGCTTATTTCTAGCACCACCCTTGGTCGCGCACATGATGCTGCTATTGTGCGCTGGGTGTCTGGTGGCGCGGTGTACTTTGTCCACCGGTCTTGTGATCGACTCGCGTTACGTCCGTTGTCTGGCTTATTTCTAGCATGGTATATATAGTGGCTGCGATCGTCGTGTCGTCATCACAACCGCCATTGCCTTCGTCGCCGTTACCAAATACTACTACTACTACTACAGATCATGCCTCTCGTACCGATAGGTGCCTTCTCGGAGCTCTTGGTCGTTCTCGACCTAATGGGGTACTCGCTGTTCCCTCTACTGCTTCGTGTGTGAGTATTTATATTTAATATATATATATTATACTTTCATAGCTCTACATAGCTCTACAAGGCAACATATTAGCAGCAAGTTATCAATCAATCAATCAATCAATCAATCAATAAATCCTTTATTCCAACACACAGTTACAAAACAATAAATCACAAGTTACTAACAAATGTGCAACAAATGTGAGTTGTTGAAGACTACACAAGGGTGAGTTGGAAATGGGGTGAACAGAAATGCAGTACTTATCTATGGTTCACCCCGTGGCGTGTTAAGCCGTTAACTCAATTGATACGTAATTATATATTTGCATTACTTACAACATGTAACAATTGAAAATTGTTGCTAAATAAAATTGTGACTAATACGTTGCAATAATATCTAACTTGTAGCACTTTTTAAATGCTTGTATGGTTCTACAAGTGGTAATGTTTCCATTAAGGGAGTTCCATAATCTCGCTCCATATATGACGATGCACATTGATTTTGCATTAGTGTGAAAGCGAGCTATGCAGAATGAATCGTTCAGTCTAGTACCATATACATACAAATACAGTTGAAAAAAAAATTAATTATAAAAAGCCCTAAACATAATAATAGCCGTCTGGAGCTTAACTAAATCTACAAATTTTAGAACGCCTAATTGTTGAAAAAGAGTGCTCGTATGTTCCAGACGTTCTACTCCACAAACTAACCGAATTACTCGTTTCTGTAATATAGTAATGCCATGAATGTTTTTGGTGTAGGGGTTTCCCCATATAACAATAACTTAACTTAAATTGTCCATTTTGGCACCACTTTTGAATATAGGTTTTATCTTGGCTATCTTCTTTCTAGAGGAGAACACACCAATCTTAAGCGAATTATTACAAATGTGCGTGAGAGGTTTGGATATAACGGGTATGACACTGGCTACAATATCCATACTAATATCTTCCAAATCTGTAGATATTTTCGTGTACTCCTGCCTCCTAAACAATCATAAATAGACAAACTTGTAATGTTTTTTGCTAAATTGTAACTAATATTTGCGAAGAACTTATTGAATTCATTTGCCATATCTTTATTCGTGGAAATGTCTTTGTCTCCACACTTTATATGGATAGGATATTTGATCGATGGACGTTGTTTACGAATTACAGTGTTCAATATGGCCCATGTTTCTTTAATGTCTCCTCTCTTTTCAGCTAGCAATTTACTGTAATACACCTTTTCGGTGAATCTTAATATAGAAGTTAGTTTGTTTTTGTACGTTTTGTATCGAGATTAAGAGATTTCGGTTCTGTCCCGAAGAAATAATCTGTAAAGATTCTTCTTCTTACGACAAGGTTTTTTCTACAGATGTCCTTAAACTTTTCTTTCTTAGCTGGGCAATAAAGGTTGCACAATGTATTGATAAAATTAGCATACGCGATGTTAACATCATCCGAACGCAATACGCTTTCCCACTGTTCTTGCTTCAAACTGTCCATACATATAAATACATTGTCCTCTTTCAGGCTTCTTACATTTCTAAACGTCTTAGAATAATTGTTTTTAAGATCATATTTACATAATACAAATATTGGCAAGTAGTCACTAATGTCAGTGATTAGTAACCCGCTATCAGCAGAGTAATTGATTTGGTTGGTAAATATATTATCTCTTAGGGTGCACGAGTTGATGGTAATTCGGCTCGGTCTTACTATTAAAGGATATAATCCTTGACCATACATACATTCTAGAAACCGCTTTGTTCCGGTGTGTGTTTCCTGTTTAAGTAAATCAATATTAAAGTAACCACAAACAAATTTGGTTTTACTCGGGTTGGCATATATAAGTATCTGGTCCATGTACTCACAGAATCTGTCTATGTCTGAACCCGGAGTTCTATAGACGCAGCTCACAATTATATTTTTTTGTTTTGCATGTCTAATTCGATAGTGAGACATTCAAAGAGATTCTCAATTTCAAAAGATTTTGCTGTACGGAGTGTGCAATTAAATCTGTGATTTACGAATAGTGCGACACCTCCTCCTTTTCTGTTTGCCCTAGCGACGTGAAAAACTTGATAGCCGTTTAATAAAATGTCTTCAATTGTGTTCGGTTCAGCGCAAGTTCCCGAAATGGCTATTATGTCAACCGATTCTTATTTAAGCTTCTAGCATTGAAATGGATAAGTGAAAAATCATTTATCGGATTTGACATTACGTGCACATTGTTAACGCCATTGTCTGGTCCAATATTGTACAAGGCATCGCTGGGCCACAAATCGTCGTAATCATACAATTCAACATTTATATCTGAAGGTGTGTCATGTAATATGGGTTATTCTAAAGTAGCATTAAATCTAATATCGTTGTTATCGGAATTATCAAGTAATAGTTCATCATCATTACTGCAAGCAGGTAAGTTGTCATTGGCCATTGTCAATGTTCGTTAACATATAATGTTCTGGGTGTGTGTTACCTCAGGTGCGATTGTCCAATCGGTTCCTAACTGTCGACTCCTGGACATTCCGTTATACTAGTTGTGATCGACCTATAACAGTATAAGTCTACATTAATTGTGTCAACTTATTAATTAAGCGTGTAGACTTGTCAGAGACGTGTTGTACCCATTGGGTAGATGTATTGGAGTTGTTATGACATTTTAGTACAAGGCTTAAGTAAATTATACAAATAACGCATTTCCACAGTTACTCTACACTGTGGCTCTACTTACCCCACACGAAGTGTTAGTTGAACCAGCATACCAACCCTATATGAATCAGCTACATATAATTATCTATGCATACTAGATATATTACCTTGGTATAAAAGGATCTACTTATAATCAGAGTTTAAGTAAGTAAACATTTTTTTTACTTATGAATAAGACTGCCCTACATATTAAAAAGAACGAAACATTTTCAAACTAACACTGCCTTCCCCAACCAGTGACTAAAAACATGTTTTTGCTGTATTTTCAATTAACATAATCGTCAGTTAAAATAATAACCTAGTCTCGGAAAAGCTTCATGAACACCACGAAACCGCTGAACTCATCGCCCAGTGGCACCAGACTGGAAATGTGGGATGCACGACTGCAAGAAACATCAGCAGTCGCGAATATTTGATTACTACCGGGTACCAGTTGAATCCCTACCAGCAGAGTCCGACTAATCGTGGCTCTGCTGGCGATCACTCAACCCCTGCGTGCCGGAGTCGGCCGAGCAAAGACGACCATGAGGAGGTGGCGCTTCATTGACGAGACGCAGTCAGTAAAATGTGACTGCGGAGAAGACCAGATAATATCCCACCTCCTCTGCTGCCGACTCTTGGACGGTCCGTGCACGCTGAACGATCTGGCCACCTTCATGGACCGGGCAAAGGCATGCGCCCGAATGTGGCGACACCTGGTGCTAGGGACACATTAAGAAGAAGTTAACATAATATTCTCATTAGAGCGAAGTGACTTGTCATATTAAAGAATGATGTCATGACAATTTATGTCGCTAAAATCCACCAGATTCACCACTG
Source organism: Lamellibrachia luymesi (assembly GCA_009193005.1). Lineage (NCBI taxonomy): Eukaryota > Metazoa > Annelida > Polychaeta > Sabellida > Siboglinidae > Lamellibrachia > Lamellibrachia luymesi. The sequence continues at coordinate 5,552 of SDWI01001904.1, forward strand.
ATTTACGGGTCTGCCTCCACGTTGTTTCTCATGGCTTGCCTCTCACAGCGCCCTGAGATCGAGGTCGCTGTCACTGTCCGAGCAATGCTGACCATCTCTGCAGTGATCTTGTAGATCTTGCTATACTCCTCATCAGCAATTTGTCTGATGTCGATTACCAGAACGACATCTTCGTTAGTAAAGCCCAAAAACATTTTTTTCCCAACAAAACGAGGGGAGCCCCGCTTGTGTATTTCTGGCGGAATCCATCCCACTCCATGTTATTTGTTATCCTTCGTTGCCTTTAATTCCTTAGCTACCATTTCTGGAGTTACAATTAACTGCCCTAAATATTCCGATTTAGCCTCCTGAAATTTAGCATCTGGAACTGGTAATGAACTAATATCCTCACTGGTAAACACTGAACTTGGAGTATCCATTTAGGTCTTCCGCCATTAAATTTTTTTATATTTCCAACACTGTCTTCTTGCTGTAATTTTTATGCAAATTTTAGCTCACAGCTTCTTTTAGATTTTCTAATTTCAGTCGTAGCTATAATAAGTGCCTCTTTGTAATTTGTGTAGTCTTCATCCTTTCTGGTACGCCTATAAACCCTCCACATAGTTTGCTTGTATGCTATTTTTCTAATAATAGCTTCTTTTGATAAGTGTTTCTTTCCAGACCGTTTCTTTGTTTTTTCAAGGGAACAAATTGTTCAATGATATTCTCAATTTCATATTTTAGAATGTTCGAACATTCAATTGCTGTCTTATTCCTCAGCATGTTATTCCAATCTAGCTTTGCTAAGTATTTTCTCATATCTTTATATTTACCTTTGTGGAAGTTTCTTCTGTATTTATTTTGTTTTTACTTTCTAATTTTACTTTTACGTCAAAATGTATTTGATTATGATCACTGTTACCCAATGGTTCATTTCACCACTGCCACAACTTACACTGACACTGTGCAGATTCTGCACATCTCTATTTCATTTGGAAAACCCATCATTTTAGTCAAAAAGTCTCTCAGACTCAGTATCAAATGCATAGAATTGCGAATATTGTTTGCAATGAAAATATGTCTAGAAACACAATGACGTTCATTTTTGTTTGAAACTATGTTACACAGTTGCAATGACGTAAACAACGATCACGTTGCCCAGCCAACCGCTTGTTCATATCACTCATTAACCAACATTTTAAATTTATAATCAATCAAGGTGTGGCAGTGGTGATGTGCTGGGTGGCGCCACTGTTGAGGAGTGTGGGTCTCCGTTTCGATCCAATTCGTTATGTAGGTGGCGCCACGTTACGGCGTCCGCAAAATATTCCCACCGTAAGATATCAAATGGCGGGAATGAAAATGGTTAATTAGTTCCAACTCATTCGGCAGATGGCAGCACGTTACGATCTATACCACAAACTCCCCGCCAGTAGCGCCACTACCCATTTCACCACTACCACACTTACAGGGCTAAGACCACTGTCGACCTTCCTGTTTACTGTTTCACTAGGGCGTATTAAATTGCGATATGTGAATTTAAACAATTCATATGATGTGACATAAGTGCAATTGAGCAGGCATATTCACAGGTTTGTTTGTAGAAGCTATTGGCTGCGAAATGGTGCATTTTTTTAGAGTTTAATGGTCGGAGTGATTTATGAGAATTTTTCTGCTATGGGCCACGTGGGCGCATGAATACATGGCTGTTTTTGTCAAAATTGATGGGCATCGCACATCGGGGCATTTTGAGAGCTGGAGGTTGCAATTTGAATTGTCTTTTATTATATTGACGCAACTGTAAGATTGAAAAGCTAAATCAGGCATAACAAGTTTAATGTGGCATCTCGATAATGACGCTGATTGGCTGTTGGCGCATCACGGGAACGCCTACACAAAATTTAGTGGTGACAGTGGGTAACAATGAGAACACGCCTCTGCGGCCAGACTCTCTTCTTTGCGAATTCACGAAGGCGAGCGAGAGTCGGATAACCGAGACTATGACTTGTCACAACTTGATTCTAAATTCAAAATAGATAGTGCGGAGTGATATGCTGGCAGGGCAACGTGATTGTTGTCTAGGACTTGTTGTCGTCGCAACTGTGCATTTGAGTGTATGCAACAGTTTCAAATAAAAACGAACATTGCAACACTGTTACAACATTTTAATCCAATATTTGTAGTCTTTCCCTTTGAATTCAGTCAGTGTAAACTACTGCATTTAGGTATACTTATAACACAACAGAAACATCACTCGTTAGTAAATTTAAACAGTTATTTTAATAATACACTTTCTTGGATATGTATGGTGAAAATTACAACTTCTTCTGCAGTTGATAGGAACTAATTTGTTGTACACAACATAAAAAAAAATACACATTATTAGATAACAGTGCAGAATCCAGTCCACAGGACCGATCATAACAATTTACACAACACACCTCTTGGCAAGCCTGCTCATTCCAACACCAACTCGACTTCTCTGGGAAGCATTCAACCACGCTGCAACTACTGCATGAAGATTATTCATTCATAAATCCACCACCGTCTATAGCCAGGTACTCATTTACACAGCTGAGTGAACTGAAGCAACGTGGAGTGAACAAAATTACCCAAGCTTTGAAACAGCAGCAACAGGATTTGGACACAGGTTCTCTCGATTGAGTCTGATGTTCTCATCACTACACCACTGCGTCCCACAAATGTTGTAAATGACATAGATACTAAACCTATTCAAACCAGTGAGTTGGTGATAAAAACAAAATTATACAGTTTTATGGGTTGTTATTACTGGATAAAAGAAATTAGTAGTAGCCAGTAGTTAGTACTATACATGTGCTGTGTTTGCACGATGGCTTCACAAAATGAAGTCCTCAGTTCAAGGCAATTACACAAAATCAAGTCAAATATTATTCATTTCAAATCAATTACAATGAGGCTAAACCATTATTTTGTATGTGAGAGAGCATTTAATACTTTATTTTCAGATAAAGCTTGATATGAAAAAATACTGTAATTAATCATAATTGTTGCAATCACACATAATAAATCATTTATAATTATAGGATAATTTCAAAACCAGTCAATTACAAATAAAGCATTTCCCCAGTACTGGTAATCAATGACATAATTGGACACAGCCCTGTCTGGGGCCAGCCATTTGAAGAAAAAAATGGTCCACATATGCCTGAACCCCAGTCTAGATTAGATCCAACTAATTGTCGCTAGATGGCTGGCTGTACACGGAGGTATTTCTGAACTTTGGGTCCACAAAAATAATTTGCCAGCTGCTGAGCACTACATAGTTTTACGTTGTTGGAGTTTGTAGGAATTATTATGTGTCGATATAGGGCTTGAAATACTTGAAAATAAATGATGGTACAGCAGTCAAAGGTTGAATTCTTCTATGATTTTACTGCAACGGTTTTAGTGTGATGCAAATTATAAAACATATTTGTTAGTCACAATTTAATTTGGATTTATGTTGGAATTCTGTGTGAATATAGAGCAACCAGCTGCTTCACTTTGAACTAAAAGCAAAAATCCACATCCCGGTTTAGATAAGGCATTATATCATAAAAAAAAATGCTGTCAACGCCACCATTAATATCACCAATATAATGAGACAATTAAAACACTCTGTACACAGATTATAAACTACATCAGCAAAATATACAAATTATACCAAATTGCTGAATATATATCCAAAATAATATGTGCATTTAAAATCTTACAAACTTACCAAACAGTTGAGTATGATTTGCAAAGAGCAGCCAGTATTGACGATTACATCAGTAATGGCTTCACTATGTGTATCACAGAGTGCAACTTGGGGTATGGCCTTGGGTAAATTGGACTTACAATTCACTCAACACTAATGTTTGCAAGAACCCAATATTATCACATTAATATGAAGCCTAGTGTACATACACCAACTACTGAGAAATGTAGGTCAATAGCAACAATAACACTCAACAATATGTCAGAAAATATCACATTTCAAACAGTTATCTTGGTTTATTTACAACTTCAATGAGGTTAATATACCAACCCTCAGAATCTGCAACAGCAATATCCTCAGAGTTTTACTGTATAAGTGCTGGAAACTAAGTGCTGGAAACTAGAATAGCCTACAAAATACATACCTTCCAGAACAAGTGTTTGCAGAAGATTCTGGCCTAGAAGAATTTCAAATGAAGAACTGCACCAGAGGACAAATGCAAAATCTCTTACCTAAACTGTGAAGAAGAGAAGATGGAAATGGCTGGGGCATGTGTATCGAATGCCACCAGATGCACTGCCCAGAATAGCACCAGATGGGAAGCGGAAAAGAGGTCGTCCCAAGGAGACCTGGCTAAGAACCATGGAGAAAGAGACGAAGGCACATGCGGACTGACCTGGGAAACCATCACCAGACAGGCTGCAAACAGACAGCAGTGGCACTCTCTTGTGGAAGCCTTATGTGCCACTTGAGGCACAAAGAGGACTGACTGAGTGAGTCATATACTAACAATGACTGTAAATACAAACACCAAAATAAGAATGTTCAACATCAATGTTACACCGATGCTTCTCTATTGCTTTGAAACATGGAAACAACAAAAATAATTGGAACAGAAACAAGCAAGTTTCCTGACTAAATGCTTGTGCACACTTGTAAATGTCAAACTGAAATAATTTTTCAGCAACAAGGAAGCCCTTAAAAGAGTAAACGCAGAGTCAATCAAGAAGATATCTGGGCCATGTCCTTAGAACGACGCCAACAAGAACACCAAAGCAGACACGGCACAGGTACATTTGGAAAAAGGAAAAGAAGACATCCAAAGAAACATACAAATGAGCCATCACAAGAGAGAAGACAGAACTTGATGGTGTCATTGCTCTCTGCCTTGTGTGTCTGATTACACAGTGAGTGAATAAGTAGTGCAAGTTTTTCAGATTACTGAACATAAGTTGTTGCGAAAACATCAACTCTCAACACTACAAGATGTGTCTGAATGAATCCCAACATAGAATGTGAATCATATCATAATTATATCGTAATGAAACAAAATATATTAACTGAAGGGTATATAGTAAATTAATTATGTCATCACTAATCTAGATGAAAACCATTTTATAACACATTTTACTGGTATGCTTCAAATTTCACCATGTGCAATAATTTGTGCATATTGTATATGAATCTGGTGTCATTAGAATGATGTCTTACCATTGTGAACACACTAGATTCAACTCACAATCACAATGAAATAATACATGACTTTAGGTCATGTCTGGCACATGTCATCAGTGATAGCTTATACCACTGTTTGCAGCCTCATCACTGTTATCATTCCCCAAACTTTAAAGATATATTTTCCCATATTTATAAATTTTTGGAGCATGAACTTGTTTATGACTGGTTCCAGACATCCCCATCGTCTACATCAGGTGGACTGTTGTTGGGCCTGTCTTCCTCCTTCCCATCTCCGTGCCTACTCCTGTCTTCATCCTTATCAGATAACCTTCTGCTGCTGTTGCTGCTGCTGGTGGTAATTCGACAAGATGACACTTTCTCTTGGATGAATTTAAACACATCCTTCTTTCTGTCTCTGGCACCATGGACCCTCTCTTTTGTACCATAGGCACTCACACTGCGACTGTTGCTGGCACCATGCTTTCTTGCAGTGCTCTGAGCACTTCTACATCTGGAGCCACCCCCACTGTAGTAGGGGCTTTCACTGTAGCTACAGATGAGGCCCCACACATCTCCTGCAATGCACCAGAGAGAGAGTCATTAAAGTCTTGCCAGGTCTCCAAGCCTAGAATGTCAGCAGTGGTTTGTACCACTACAAGTATCTTTCCTCCCATTTTTATTCCTTAAAATAATAAGAATATCCTAATTACAGTCTGACAACTGTCAGGCACCGCTTTTATTGATATCAGAGTGACTCGTGTTAGTGAATAAGATTAGGTTCACAAAAAAAGTTCACGTAAACCTAATTTGATTCACCCTAAACATACATTAAATTTTTGTACAGCCAAAAGGGGCAAAGTAAAATTACTCCGGCTTCAATAGTTTGGTGCTTCCGACATTCTTATATACTGACATGTATGGGTGATGACACTGAAAAGCCTCTTTCTGGCAATGCTTAATGCTGCTGCTTAACACCAGATGGCATCACTTTTCAGTTGTTCCACACTAGTTAAATTACAATGATTATGGATCCTGCTGATTAAAATATTAAAATAGATTAATTAATTAGGGCATGTACACTTAATAGGTTCAATACGTTATTCAGTAAAACTTGTTGCCAAGGTAATACACACAACACAACATACGCAAGTCAATGTACATAATATTCAATGTGCATAATTTAATGTACACAACTGATGACCAGATGACAATCAATGGACTGGGGTTACACTGATCAATGACCAGATGACAATCAATGGACCGGAGTTACACTGATCAATGACCAGATGACAATCAATGGACTGGAGTTACACTGATCAATGACCAGATGACAATCAATGGACTGGGGTTACACTGATCAATGACCAGATGACAATCAATGAACTGGAGTTACACTGATCAATGACCAGATGACAATCAATGGACTGGAGTTACACTGATCAATGACCAGATGACAATCAATGGACTGGGGTTACACTGATCAATGACCAGATGACAATCAATGGACTCAAGTTACACTGATCAATGACCAGATGACAATCAATGGACTGGAGTTACACTGATCAATGACCAGATGACAATCAATGGACTGGGGTTACACTGATCAATGTCCAGATGGCAATCAATGGACTGGAGTTACACTGATCAATACAAGAGTGAAGACCTGAGAGTGGCTTACAGAGTAAGTACTCTTACATCAATACAAGAGTGAAGACCTGAGAGTGGCTTACAGAGTAAGTACTCTGAGTGTGCTCTTTCGAATTTAAACTAAACTATTTAATTAATGGCCTAAATTAGTCTGAGAGAAAATGTAAATTGAAAAAAGCACATACCAACAGTCAAGTCCCGGTCTGTTATCAGCTTGTGAATGTTGTAGATGTCTTGGGTGAGAGTGTTGTCTTTATATGTGAAGTAGCACACGTCACGTCCTGCCTCAGCAGCAGCCATCAGTTGGATGAGAGCTGTAGCAGAGAAGGTGATGAGGCAAACACACATATGAACACTGGAACACAAATATGAACACTGGAACACACATATGAACATTGGAACACACATATGCACATTGGAACACACATATGAACACTGAAACACACACATGAACACTGGAACACACACATGAACACTGGAACACACATATGAACACTGGAACACAAATATGAACACTGGAACACAAATATGAACACTGGGACACACATATGAACACTGGGACCCCCTTTTCTATTCGCCACTGTACATTAATCAACATCTGTTAAAATCATGAGTAATCAAATCAAAAGCATTTTACCATTATATATCAAACCAGATAACACACGGCAGCCTGGTTCTGAGTATCCAACTGACGTATGAAACATTTCAAAGGCGACTGAGTACACATGTTGGCACGCAACTGTTTGAACGATTTGCATGTTTTCTGTGATTGTTGTGATTTACATAATCTGAGTCCGTATCAGTTCCTTCGAATGGTAGGAATGCTTCGTGAAACCGGCCCAGCAGCATATTTACAAATGTAGCAAGTGAAAAAGTATGCTCAAATTTTAATCCACCGTTATATAACGGAAATAACATACTGTTTGTTGATGTCACTCAAGTGTCACGAGCCATATAACATCACTCATGCCTGCTACACTCATGATGTTATCTGGCTGGTAGCACTCTTGTGACATCAACAAACATTGTATTATTCCCTAAATAAACATAATTTACATTAGTAGATAAACCTTAATTCATGCTTATAAACTTTACAAGCGTGATTTGAAATTTGCATTTTAATTCAATATCAATACTGTAATATAAACGAAACATAATTATTCGCAAGTAGAAAACTGGTGCTGCCAACACATTAATAACTGGATATCACAATACAAGAGTTATGAGTTATATGATATTGGTTTATAAGATGTTGGTTTATCAACATGGGAAACAAATTAGTTAAATTGCATCTTCAAAAAAAAAACTGTCAAAGGATCGAACAATCTCTTGAGCTATTCTTCAAGAGTATCAAAATCAGCAATACAAACTTGGTAAGTAATAAAATGTAAAACTGTTTGTACCCCTTTTCTATGACCATATATTCTGTATGCTCACTGTGAGATCACTAATGTTTTTGATACCATTTACCTTTCAACCTGAGATCACCCCCAAAGGCTCCACAACCCCAGTTTCCTGTGGCTACGGCTGTTCTGGTGGGCTGATCATTAGGGTCATAAAACCCAACATAGGCCTGTAAACAAACAATAACAGTCAATGTTGGAACCGCATATGTGGTTCAGCTGATAACTACAACTGTCTTGACCATTACAATGTGTCATTATGTAGTAGGGGCTTAGGCTCTAGACTGAACAAGCTTCTATGTACAGATTTAATACTACATGTCTTACATGATTACATGACTTACTACAGTTCCTAGTTTGTCATTGTTTAATTCTAGGCGACGGTTTTTATTTTTTCGGTTTACGGATCCGTTGACCACATTTTGGTGAATAAAAAAAGCGGTTTATTGCTTTTTATTTTTAATGTCCCGCTGACATTCTCACGTGACATTCTTTTGTTACAAATAATATATTATTATAATAATCTCTAAAAATCAAATATAATGTCTGAAAAACGAAATGTTAAAAAAAATTGAATGGCAGAGAAGCATTGCGACACTGAAAATATATTCACCCCTGCCGGGGAACGTCTTTCACGGTAGCGTTGTACCGCATTACTACACAGACAACTTATTGTTCTCCGATTGTTAATACACAATACAAATGATCAGTCTCGTGCAAAATTGGGGTGAATAATGTTCTGTAAGAGAAATTATTTTCATAGTCATGAAAGTTTCAAAATGAAATATTTCCAGGCGTAGCCGTAGGCCCCAGGCTGTGGTCAAACTGTAACGTATTGCCAACATGTTGCTACCATTTTCAAACCAGCTATATTCGTTCGCCGTGAAAGCAGAACATATTGTCTGGTTACTGTGATTCCAGTACACATTAGTACTATATCTTTCTAACTAAATCATGTCCGTAAACCAGCAAACATCAGCACTAACAAGTTTTTTGTGCCTTTGACGCTAATGGAAATAGCAACGTATATGTGATCTGGTGACCCCGCTGGATTGAGGTGGCAAATTAAGGGGACGTGTGAATATTACAAATGGCCATGTTTTGTCAACAATACATAAAACACCAGTGAAAAACTGTAAATTCTTACACAAAAACAAACATTTGTTGAAATTGAGGAACATATCATGTGATAGGAACATATTATGTGATAGGAACATAATCATCATATTTGATCACGATAGAAACCATTTCATTGACTAAGTGCTTTGAGTTCTTTATGTGGTGTGATGTCTCACGCACAATCAGAGCTAGTAGGTCTGCCAGTGATCTTGATACGTTGTACCCTATTGACCCTGTATAATACTAATACTACTAATACTAATAATTGACTTCTATGGCGCCTATATCCTCAGGAACCTGAGCTCAGAGGCGCAACAAAACAGAATCAGTAGGCGTAATCGTAAACAAGGACGCGCAAAAGTCAGTATCAGAACGAGGGACAACCGAACATTTATGGTGGAAATGCAATTTGGAATAGATNATCACTGACTAAATGTAAATCCATATCATCATTGACGTCACAAAACCACGAGATCGCTCATCTCAAAAACTTCAAATTTTAAGCGCACTTTGTGAGTTAGACATATTAAACATCTAATTTTACCTATACATAAACTTTTCCAAACTTTTTTATTTTGGCATGTAGTACATGCAATATTAAACTTAATGTACACGCTGAAAAGGACACATTCAGGAGGTGTGAGCAGAATATCTGAATAAGATGTGAACTCCATACAAAAAGACATATGAAGTAGCTATTAAGCTCTCCAGAAAATCTGAGAGTTTACTGTTGACTACATTGTGTAAACAATCTTATTCTTATAAAAACTTTGCAACTGAGAAGTGTCAAAATATGTCAATTTTCAAGGCTACATAAAGAGAAAAAGAACACTAATTTGAAGGAATATTATGCAAGACAATCTAAACAACTAATTTGAAGGACATCACATAGATTAAAATAAATATTAAGACCACATATCACAGGATACATCAAACACTGCTTTCTCAAAGACAAGACGACTTACCTTATTTAGTTCTCGGCACACTTGTGGAGCTTTAAACTGATCCAAGTCATACCTCACACTAATGGCATCAATAGCCACTACCTGCGTACAGCGGCGGCCCCAGCTGTCTCTGTAACCACAAACACAAGTCACAGTGGCATCATCCAATGGTAGCCCATATAAGCGTTAATAAATAATAATAATAATAAATAGACTTCTT
>SDWI01001904.1:27819-43822 GCA_009193005.1 Lamellibrachia luymesi
GATACTTGTTTAATAGCATTATCATTAATTTCAAGTTTTGTCGGTTTGATAAGTTTTCTGTTAGAAGTTCTAAATATCATGTATTGGGTCTTATCAATGTTTAGAGATAATTTGTTAGCATTTAACCAAGCTACAAGTTTTTTTAGTTCAATATTAATTTTGTTAGCTATATCATCCAATTGATCACCCTGTATAAATACACTAGTGTCATCAGCAAATAATAAGGAGAAAAGAATATCTGAGACATTAGCAATATCATTGATATATAATAGAAAAAAGCAATGGCCCCAGTACGGAACCTTGAGGCATTCCACAAGTAATAGAGAGTTTAGTTGAGCTAGTGTTATTGTAATACACATATTGACTTCTATTAGATAAATAACTTTTAATCCAGTCATCGTTTCCTGTTATGATTATACATCTCTGAATGTTATGGATGCACACTTCACATTTCACTATTTAAAGTGCACAAATGGACATAATATCAACTTAAAAACATTACTAAATGAAATAAAACTTCAAAAATGCATATATTATGAAGAATTAGAATATTAATAAAATTGTATTTAATGTTTTATGAATAAAATCATAATTTTCAGCAGTTCCACTGATAGCCTGATGTTCGGTCTGGTCTCTTTCTTTTTTGAAGTCAAAATATGTTGAGCTTCTCAGGAAGCCCTTTCATCAGGGCTCATGTAGCATAACTAATAAAGAAACATAGACCCAAGAGACTGTTATAACATAAGATTTAAAATAATTAACTGTGAACAATTGCAATATTCAAAAACAAGTAACAACCATGCATTTTTGTACAAAAGTAGTCTCTCAGCAACACTCTAACTGCACTTGTTAAGCTAACCCAGATGTTCTTATGCAGAAAGATACACGTCAGCCCTACAACACTTTCAAAACTCCATAATACAAATCAATAATTATTGTCAGAGTGTTCTTAATATGCTACTCTGCTTAATGAGCAAAATACACTTTGAATCTCAGCTGTTCCCATCTATTAATGTTCAGTATTTTCTTGGGTTTTTCAAGAAGTCATTGCATGCAGGCCTATGTAGCACAATAAATAGAGAGACATAACTGTTTGACTGAGATTTAAAATAGAGAACAGTGAACAACTACAGTATTCGATAAAACATGGATGCATACCTTGTCTCACAGGCAAAGATTAATTCAATAAATAAGGGCATGCAACTAGACAGTTAATAATATAAATTGTTTCTTGTCAAAACTCTAGCAAACTGACCTTAATGTCATCAAAGAGTACAAAATGATGTTCATGTACTAGAGTATTTATGTTCTTCCCCTCATTTAAAAAAAATAATTTGCTCTGTTTATTTGTACTACTTGAAAATAGTTAGAATAAAATATTTTATTTAGTATGTCAGATCTAACATCACTTTTTGAGTTCTTCCCATTTCTGTATGTTCTCTTTCTTTAATTTGTTATCCCAAATGGACCAGATTCGACTAAAGTGACAAGACTCTCGAAGATAAACTGCCTTAGGAATTGGGACACACAATTTCAGATATATCGTTGTTAGGATGTTGTAATTGTATATAACATCCATGCAGGCACTTAGCCAGGGACCCGTCTGATCATCTTGAAGACGGGCAAATGTCTTATGATGATGGGTGAAATAAAAATAAAAGACGGGTTTTTCTTTTTACAAGATTTGATTTTTTCATAATAGAATTGCTTGAACTGTCTTAGTGACTCTTAACACACGCGGTCATGATTCGACGAATGTTGTCAGTGGCAGAGTAGTGAATACCGCCGATCTAGTTTTAACCTTGACTCTTCTTTCCCTTGCTCCCTTGCGGGGTGGGGTCCAAGTCACTTGGTAGCTTGTTCCACTTTCATTGTTAACTCTCTCCATCTCCCTCTGTCTTCTGCGATGGTCTTCCACTCTTGGCTGTTCATACCTGCCCTTTCAAGATCTCGTTTGACACAGTCTTTCCATCGCAGCTTTGGTCTTCCTCTTCTTCTGCCACCCTCTTCTTCTTTCTCTTTTTGACAGTCTGTCTTCGCCCATTCTTTGCACATGTCCTGCCCATCTCATTCTGCTTCCGACTACTTTCATCTTTAAGTGTTTCTTAATGCCAATCTCTTCTCTCAATTCCTTCATCTTCCTTCAATCTTCGTGGATTACTTGGCATAGTCTTCGGACCCAGTTGTTTTCTGCTCTCTGTATCTTCTCCTCCTGTGTCTCTGTCAGTGCCAGTGTTCCCAACCCGTATATACAGGCTGTACATCATTAGAAAACAATGATACTGTGGTTGATCTCTATTTATTATAATCGTGTATGTCATTGGTTGGGAAATGCATTTCTATGGCCTTTCTCAGTGCCTATCCATTGGCACTCTCATTTGAAAAAACAATCCTGTGGCCCAGATGTTGTGGGGCGAGTTCAAAATGGCACCTGCCAAGCGAGTAAAAAGATGCGATATGTCAACATCAAAGTTCAAAACAATTGATGCCGTAAACATGAAAAAAAGCAGCGTTCCTGCGATTTTCCCTGAACAGTCAGAATCAGCATCCTTTTTTGTGTTGGTGGAGATCCATAATGTTGATGTGCCTGCCGCTAGTAAAGGAGACGCATTACTGTATTGTCGCCCACCTCTGGCACTCTGCAGTGGCCAAGCACGATTGTGGTAGACTTTGAAACTGAGTCTGATTCGGGTTCCAATTCACATACATAACCGGCATGTAGGCCCTGATTCGGGTTCCAATTCACATACATAACCGGCATGTAGGCCCTACTATAGGCAGTGCTCAGTTACTCGGTTCCTCAACTGAAATGGCAGGCAAATCACTAACAATTAGGCTGAGCTGAGTCTAGTAAATTCATATTGTTTTTTGTCCAATAGGTATAATACTGAATCTGGATGATGGCTCTTTTATCAAATAAGTAATGTTTCAATATATTACTTTCAAGGCCAGTTGTATTACTGAATGCTATATCTTCTATTTTTATGTGTTATATTGCTTTACTTTTAATGTCAAGCAGTTGATTTTGAGTGTGATTGTAATAATATTTGTTCATACTAGACATATTTGCATGCATGTACTTAAAGCTGAAAGATGCTTCAAACATTACTTCCGTGTTTATATATTAAAAATAAAGTTTCAAGTTACTTTTTCATGAACCTTCATGTGTTGGCTCTTCTTCTATTAGTAATACTGTGCAGGTGATAACGCCCAACCTCGCTGCACAGCTAGTAAGACTCGATTGGGCCAATAATGGTTAAACTGGACTTGGCCTGCCATTGAAAAAACCCAATTTGGCCAATAATGGCTGTCATTTGATATTTGCTTTATCTGCATTAGTTTACCAGTACAAAAACCAAATGGGCCAATAATGGCTGTCATTATATCAACCAGCATTGGCTTGCCATAAAAAAATCAATTTGGCCAATAATGGCTGTCATAGATGTGAAAGGCTTCCATTGAAGCACTTTTAAGGTTTTTTAGAATGTTCATGACTGGCCAAATTTTATTTCTGGCTAAAGGCCTGCATCCATGTGCTTCTTGACATGTCAATACTGACGTCCCATTTGACGTAGAATTCCAGTGCTGGGCGTAGTAATTTTCCCAAATGACAGAACTAGAATTAAGTGAAAACAATGGCTTCAGAGCCACATAGTGAGCGTAGTTCAAATATTTGACAAAATGTGGTAGCCCTATCAATTTTGCACTGTTGCGAATTGTGTTATGGACATACAGCATTATGGACATGCATAAGTGTATGTCCATAATGAAGATAAACCATAAACTATGATTAATAAAATAAAGTTAAGTACTTGTGCATACTCAAGACTAAAAATGTACTTTGCATATTTTTTTTATTAAGCAATTACTAGATGATACAATGGAGTTCCGCCACATATCTGGTGACCTCATCAAGCTTTTTTATGAGAACTCTACATGCAATCAGATATTGCATTCAAGGTAAAATCAGGATTCATGCAAGGGTGCATAATTCAGCAGTCCTACTTCAACCTTGTCACAGACTGGATCATGAAGAAAACAACAGAAGGACCAAAAAGTTTTCTTTTCTCGAGGACGAAAGGCAAACTCACTCAAGGACATCAGCCAAAAATTAGGACTAAAGATAATCAAAAAGAAATCCAAGGTGATGGGGCTAAATCAGAGAAATCTGGTATCAGTGTATCTAGATCATGAAGAACTGCAAACCACAGACAACTTCACCTATCTGGGAATCATTGTATGCAAAGATGGAGGGGCAAATGTTGACATCAAGAATTGCATGAACAAGTTAGAGGTGCTTTCTTCAGACTGAAACCTGTTTGGAGATCAACAATATATTCTAGAAGAACAAAGCTGAGACTATACCAAAGCTGTGTCCTCTCCAGACTACTCTATGGCTCAGAATGCTGGCGTATGACAAAACTACACCTCAGACACCTTTCTACCTTCCACATAAAATGCCTTTGAAATATCATGAGAATATTCTGGCCACAAAAAATGTCAAACAATCAACTGCTAAGAATAACCGAACAAAGCAATATGAACAACATACTCGCCACAAGAAGATGGAGATGGATCGGCCATGTCGTGAGAAAGGAGGACGACAACATCTCAAAGATTGCACTAAGATGGACATCTGAAGGTAAAAGAAAACGAGGACGGCCCCAAAAAATTGCTGGGTCCAGGCTGCACAGCAGGCTGCAGACAGAAGAGGTTGAGGACCCTTGGTTCTGCCCTATGTGCCAGTGGGCATGAAGAATAAGCAACATGATACAATCATTTTTGTGTGTGTTATGGACATACATGCCTGATGTGACCCCAATTGGAACCAAGATTCCTATAATTATTCTGAACACTGACAAATGAAATTTGAGTTGAGTTAGACTACTATGTCACTCTATCTCATTACTACATTTTTTTTAATGTAAGAAAAAAGAAAATGTGATGAAAAGCTACGTTTTTCAGAAAGTTTAATTTTTTTTAAAGTTGCATATTCTACACCATCGTCTTTGACATCAAATATTTTGTAATTCATGCAATAATATTGATACATTCATTATATTTCCCTTTAATACAAATGTTTATCTTCAAAATGGTACCTTATTTATATAAACCAAATTTGAAAAAAATATGGTAAGGTTGACCATTTGACAGAATTGCCAACATATAGATATGCAGAGTGACAGCCTACTTTATATTAAAGAAACCAGCACCAAAATTATAATTCTGTTGTAAAATGAGTATATAACCAAGAAACATAACTACATCAAAATGTGATCCAGTGACAAGATTTTGTCCTTTTTTGGCCACAGTGCAGATTTTATTTTAACGACTAGCACCTAGTTTTTGGTTGGATTGTGCATGTCTGCTTGCATACATATAAACATGAACACCAGGACTTATTTATAAAAGAATATAATTTATGAGTAAAAATTTTCTTCAAACCACAACAAACCTTCAATGTTTTGGCTGCCATCAACAACCTTCATCAAGAATTCTGGGAGACTAGTTCTTCTGCTCACTAGTACGATCTCAAGTGGCTGGTATTTTGAAAATAGTGAAACTACCGAAACCGAACAGGAAAGAGAGACAAGTGCTACCAGAGCTATGGACACAGATGGGTATGAACAGAAAGTCACCACCATGTTATCAGATGACAAGAACTTACAGAGCATCTCAACAGCATAGATACCACAGACAGCATTTATTTGAAGAAAGTGACAACTCCCTGCCCTTCCTGGTCACACTTATGGTACGAAAGAAAGATGGAACAGTGAAACTCATAGTGTATCGGAAGAAGACACACACAGACCAGTATCTGAACTTTACCTATCACCATCCGTTACATTAGAAACTGAGGGTCATCAAAACATTACTGGATAGATGCAACAGCATCATACCAAAGCTAGTGCACAGAGAGAAAGAGGTGGAGCACATCACCAAGGCACTAGAAAAATGTGGATACAGTCAGATGAAAGAACAGCAAAGTCTGAAGGGACAGAAGGGAAAGACCAAGGAATGGAAGAGTAAGAACACAGAGAAATCCCAAGGTATGGTCACTCTCCTGTATGTCAAAGGAGTAACATAACCTGTACAGCAGATTTTAAAACCTCATGAGATCGCTACATCTGTGAGACCTCATCAAAACATCAGAAAAATACTAGTGCATCCAAAGGACAAAGTGGAAGACAGTAGAAAAACAGACTGTGTATACCAGATTCCTTGTAAGAGCTGTAACCATATAACTATATTGGTGAAACAGGGAGAACATTTGGAACAAGACCCGAGGAACACAAGAAGTAGGTTGAGACCATCACAACCAGACGGTTTACCAGGAAACAAAAGAAACTCAGCGACAGTAGAGCATAAGTCTGATAGACAGAGAGAGCAACAGAAACATAAGATGGATTAGAGGCCACATGGATCAGAAAGACAACTCCAATCATGAATCGAGACAAGGGGATACTGACTTGGCCATGTATGAGACGGGCTGCTTGCCAAGTCAACTGGTGGGCAGAAGAACTAGTCATCCCAGAAGTCCTGAAGAAGGCTGCCATTGGCAGCCGAAACATTGAGAGTAAGTAATCTCAATAGTTTTGTGGTTTAAAGTGGTTTTGACATTGCTGATATCTACACAACAAAGTAATTTATAAACAAGCCAATTCATCATGATGGGGTATTCACCTGTTGAAATTGATTCCAGGGAAGCTGGGTCGTTTGTGCTGATTGTTGCATCCTGGGAAGGTGCAGAAGAATGCGTTTGCAAGAAGACACGCAGCCTGCTCCTGTGACATTGTGATGCTGCGAACAGTTCCTGTCTTCAACAGTGGGATTGGCTGAAAACACACGACACAGGATACGTTGACCAACAAGTTGTAAAGCGGGACAGACATCAATGGAGAAGTATCATGAACAACGTTTATAGGATCTGTCCTTCAGACGACTAGATATTGATGACGATGAGGAAAATATCACAAAGGAAGAGAAACACTTCAATGGTGTAATAAATTCAGCTTGTAAGCCCGAGGATGGAGTGATCACAGTCGAGGATCTCTCCCAGGTACTCGTGTTATCGCTTCTCAGACTGAGGATGGAGTGATCACAGTCGAGGATCTCTCCCAAGTACTCGTGTTATAGCTTCTCAGACTGAGGATGGAGTGATCACAGTCGAGGATCTCTCCCAGGTACTCGTGTTATAGCTTCTCAGACTGAGGATGGAGTGATCAGTCGAGGATCTCTCCCAGGTACTCGTGTTATAGCTTCTCAGACTGAGGATGGAGTGATCACAGTCGAGAATCTCTTCTTCTTCTTCTTCCAGGTACGAGTCAACCCTCTCTTCAAGGCTTATAGACTCAGTGTGTGTGCACACGTGCTAAAATGCTGTAAGAGAAAGTTATATAAAATATTTGGAAGAAAGAGAAAAGATGATAGCGTGCATGTAGAACTACAATTTGAGGAGAGAAAAAGTTGATAGCGTGAAAACTGCAATATCAATTAATGTTGCAAGCTGGAGATCTTCTGTCTGAAAATCTCCAAACTTGGTGCTGTAGCTGCGTTGGCTGGCAGGTTATTCCAAATGGCTATTGTACGGGGTAAAAAGCTATACTGGATGAATTGCTTAGTGATTAGGGGGAGTTGAAAAGCTTCAGAATGCGTGTGTCGGGAGGGTCTCACCAGGGGTATAAGTTGGGGGAAGAGGTCCAGGGCGACTATGCCATGTAATGTCTTATAAAACATGATAAGGCAGATTTCGGTTCTCCTTTGTTGGAGGCTGCGCCAGTGCAAGTGTTTGATCATAGTGGTGACACTTGCTTCACGGTTGTAGTTGTTACAAACATACCGTGCTGCCCGTCTTTGGACCATCTCTATTTTGTTTTAGTAAATTTACATGTAGGGGTCCTATGTGGCAGCGTCATATTCTAACTGGGGTTCTAAGTTTCTAACTAAAGTGAAATAAGCACCGGTTTTTTATTTTTCCTGGCCAATTTTGAGATTTCTTCGTAGGCAACTTAAGGTTGCATTTGCTTTTTTTATGACATCATTTATGTGGTTATTCCAGGAGAGTGTTGTATTTATGACCACACCAAGATATTTTGCGTTGTCCTCCTTTACGAGTATGTGGCCATGAAGAGTGTATTGTTTGTATTTGGGGTTACGGAATCTGGTTATGTAGAGTACACTACATTTCTGGGGATGGAACTCCATTTGCCATGTTTCTTCCCACTCTCCCAGGTACTCGTGTTATAGCTTCTCAGACCGAGGATGGAGTGATCACAGTCGAGAATCTCTCCCAGGTACTCGCATTATAGCTTCTCAGACCGAGGATGGAGTGATCACAGTCGAGGATCTCTCCCAGGTACTCGCGTTATAGCTTCTCAGACCGAGGATGGAGTGATCATAGTCGAGGATCTCTCCCAGATACTCGCATTATAGCTTCTCAGACCGAGGATGGAGTGATCACAGTCGAGGATCTCTCCCAGGTACTCGCATTATAGCTTCTCAGACCGAGGACTCGTGTTATAGCTTCTCAGACCGAGGATGGAGTGATCACAGTCGAGGATCTCTCCCAGATACTCGCATTATAGCTTCTCAGACCGAGGATGGAGTGATCACAGTCGAGAATCTCTCCCAGATACTCGCATTATAGCTTCTCAGACTGAGGATGGAGTGATCACAGTCGAGGATCTCTCCCAGGTACTCGCATTATAGCTTCTCAGACCGAGGATGGAGTGATCATAGTCGAGAATCTCTCCCAGATACTCGCATTATAGCTTCTGAGACTGAGGATGGAGTGATCACAGTCGAGAATCTCTCCCAGATACTCGCATTATAGCTTCTCAGACCGAGGATGGAGTGATCACAGTCGAGGATCTCTCCCAGGTACTCGCGTTATAGCTTCTCAGACCGAGGATGGAGTGATCACAGTCGAGGATCTCTCCCAGGTACTCGTGTTATAGCTTCTCGACCGAGGATGGAGTGATCACAGTCGAGAATCTCTCCCAGATACTCGCATTATAGCTTCTCAGACTGAGGATGGAGTGATCACAGTCGAGGATCTCTCCCAGGTACTCGCGTTGTAGCTTCTCAGACCGAGGATGGAGTGATCACAGTCAAGGATCTCTCCCAGGTACTCGTGTTATAGCTTCTCAGACTGAGGATGGAGTGATCACAGTCAAGGATCTCTCCCAGGTACTCGTGTTATAGATTCTCAGACTGAGGATGGAGTGATCACAGTCGAGGATCTCTCCCAGGTACTCGCGTTATAGATTCTCAGACTGAGGATGGAGTGATCACAGTCGATGATCTGGCTTAGTTCACACTCACATACAAAAGTATTCAGAAAAGTTAAAAAAACGTATTCAGAAAGGTTAAAAATGCTACATATAAACAATGTTTACAGGATGATCTAGATAAATTAGTTAAATGGTCTGAAAAATGGCAAAAGGTAGTAAATTTAGGGAAGTGTAAATGCATAAAGGAGTAAGCATACAGGGAGAAATATTTAGTGGTGACATGAAAGTTTCACAGCAATGTAATCAAATTCTAGGGCTAATTAGAAGAACTATCACATATAAGGAGAAACAGCTAATACAGCTAAATATTATTTACATTCATCATCATGTAATAGCTGTTAGAAAATGGATTTTGACATAAGTTGATCACAGGTATGAACATTTTCATTGTAAACATTTTATTTTACAATTATTTGGTTTTATGTTTACACTAAAAATATCTTCAAAATTTACATAAGAAACTCTGCATCCTGTCTGTTTATAAATGTACTTCTTTCTATTACAATCTGCAATTATACCACCAACATAAATAATTAAAACCATACAGAAAACCCAGCGTTGTGAGAAGAAATATTTACCTCACTGCACAACTTAGGCAGGTCAAGCACCAACTTTGTCATCTTTGGGAGGATATGGTGAAAGAAATCAGCCCTCTCTTCATCATCCAGGTACTATGAAGTAAACATAAAGTATATTTGTTATACTAAACCACTTCAATAGTTATCTGGTAAAGTTGTCCTGTTTTGAAAGTATCCAACTGAATTGTTGGTTTATACAGCAGACAACACTGAGTAAAAGCAACACTGTCTATCATATTTGTTTACCTTTTGTTTAATAAGGTATTCTTCCCTTAATAGGGGTGTTAGTGTTAGTTAAGCCACTGGGTTAGTTGAGCCACTCATGTTTTCAAGGAAACTACAGCAGCGATAGTTACTTGTTACCACTCAGTCATTGAACATGCTATTAGAATTTGATTGATGTATGACTGAAATGTGAAAATGTGAGTTAAAAGTATGTTTTTTGGTGTTTTTCATAACTTTTGGAGATAGTGATTGATGTCTGCTGGTGTATCAATTATTAACACATATGATTAGACTTTATTGTCTGTGCAATTACAAATACTGTCGCTATGCACAGGGAAGAACATTATCTTACATCACTTCATGCATTAATGAGAAGTTAATTAAAAAAGCTCAATTGTCGAACCAGGGCTAGATGAGCCAAGCAAGGCCCAAGGAAGGGTTAGCTGTTAGTTTGCCCCATCAACATAAGTATGTTTCGAGTTACGTTATATGGTCCAATTAATAAGTTGTAGGTAACTGCGTTACCTGTATTATAAATAATGTTATCCAAAAGGTAGAACACTGTTGAAGTTATTGTAATTCATGTAAACATCACATCACTAATGTAATGTTAAAACTAGACTGTACAATCTTAACAAGGTTGCTATCCAAAACCACAAGCGCCAGATGGCAAGTGGATAAGGAACAGTCCAACAATTGTTCATCTATATAATTACAGCCTGCCCGTATCAGATATCATTTAGCTTTGGGTACATACATTGTTTAAGAACTCCTGCAGACCATCAAAGTTCCATGTGTATGTGTACCTTTGATTGTAGCTCAACATGGCTTCCTGCAACATGTAGAATTACATCAAAGTCAAACTCCAGTATCCACAGCAGTGCTCCTCCTACTCCTGTTGGCAGAAATGTGAACTATCTGGCTGGCTGAAGGTGTCACCCTCTTTGAGCAATGACAGAGGTTCATGGTCATTTGCTTATGGGCAACATCGTCTATCAAAATGAAGTGCTATAAACCTTGTAATTCATAAAGGAATCATAACCCAGGAAGCAGATTTTTTAGTTAGAGGTCAAGTGAGTTGGGTTGAACAGTAACACCCTAACCTGGAGGGCGTAACATCAGTTAGAGACTGAAAGTGGAGGCCAAGTGAGTTGGGGTGAACATTAACACCCTAACCTGGAGGGCGTAACATCAGTTAAAAGGACAGGAAGTGGAAGTCAAGTGAGCTGGGGTGAACAGCAAAATCCCAGCCTGGAGGGTGTAACATCAGTTAGAGACAGGAAGTGGAGGTCAAGTGAGTTGGGGTGAACAGTAACACCCCAACCTGGAGGGTGTAACATCAGTTAGAGACAAGAAGTGGAGGTCAAGTGAGTTGGGGTGAACAGCAACACCCCAACCTGGAGGGTGTAACATCAGTTAGAGATAAGAAGTGGAGGTCAAGTGAGTTGGGGTGAACAGTAACACCCCAACCTAGTGTTACTAGAACAATCTAAAAATGATGTTAACGCAGCTGTTATAATAACACAACCGAGGTAACAAGAACCGCTGTACTGTGACATGTTCACAGTCAAGCTTATAATAACGCAACCGAATTAACAAGAACCCCTGTACTGTGACATGTTCACAGTCAAGCTTATAATAACACAACCGAATTAACAAGAACCCCTGTACTGTGACATGTTCACAGTCAAGCTTATAATAACACAACCGAACTAACAAGAACCCCTGTACTGTGACATGTTCACAGTCAAGCTTATAATAACACAACCGAAGTAACAAGAACCCCTGTACTGTGACATGTTCACAATCAAGCTTATAATAACACAACCGAAGTAACAAGAACCCCTGTACTGTGACATGTTCACAATCAAGCTTATAATAAAACAACCGAAGTAACAAGAACCTATGTACTGTGACATCTTCACAGTCAAGCTTATAATCAATTGACGACACACTGACTTTATGTTAAGTTAATACACATGTTGAAGTTAAAATTATAAACAACACAATATCGGATTAAATATATTTAACTAACTGATCTGAAACAACACGGTCGTGAATTTAATAACAAAACAGCACCAATCGTATTACTGATACATACAATGTTAACATAATTCAATATTGCTTAATGCAGTTCACAAATCTCACAAATACTACACCGGTTAAATTATATAATAATAATTAATAATAACATGTACGGAAACAGCGATCTCGGTAAAATAATGAATGGTTGGGAATTAGGGTCTACTCCCCAGCAACGATTTCCTCCAATCGATTATATTTTGACGCATCAACATGTTTTCATAGCGATTATTCATTTCCACCAGCGGGTACATGACGCTTCTCAAAGATTCGCCATTGCTGCTGTTCATGACTTCACTGAGATAGCTGACAAGTTCAATTATGTTGCGCAACAAGAATCCAGTTTTGGTGGTCAAACCACATTTTGGAGCACTCACTATATACTTGCCATAGGCATTAAATATTTTTTCGAAGTACACCAACACGTTGAGAAACAACTCCCATAGAGTCAAATTCTTCACGTACAACGTTCGCAAAACGCGTGTCCTTAATGGTGCTGAACAAGTTGGTAACAACCTGGTCAATAGATATCACGTGTTGTCTCATCTCCATACTGGCATGGCGAATAACCAACGTCTGCCGCTCGACATTCTGGTGTTGGCCACACCAACTTCAAATTAAATGAGTGGCCAACTTGATCTCGCTGACGTTGCGTTCCATGTTGTGAACGGCGAATGACATCAGTTCGACAAACGGACGAATTCTGACGACACCGAAATGTAGTGTAGGATAGATACAAATGGGTCTTTGAAGAGCCAACCAGTCGTCTGGTGTCATCACCGACAGTTTGACATTTGCAGTGTCGCACAGTTTCTTCAAGCCATTTCTGTTCGTTCTTTTGGTATCTTCAGTGTTTGATCCGTGCGTTTTATAGATCTCCGTAAATTTAAACGACAGGCTGACACGTTGACATAAACTGGCACATGATATCTGAACACTCTCCACAATAAGAATGATTATTAAACAGCAGGATCTCGCAACCAGTTGCTTCAAATGTGCCGGGCGTAATGTTCTCCAAGAATACCCGCACCGCAGGTTTGTGCAGGCGTCTATCATTCTGGTACAGTTGGCAGAACTCGTCTCGTCCCGCCTTCTTCACGATACATAAGGTCCGTGTGACTTCTTCCACTACAAGGCTACAGGCATCGACAAAATGAAGCAAACAACGTTCGTACTCACACACATCCATAACTAAATGTAAATATGTATATATATTTTAACACTGCTTTACCCGCAAGTGACAAGCCACGTATGACTACACCAGATGTGCCTTCAATTCATAGGCCAACTAACCCGTGGTTATACAATCATGTGTGACTCGATGATGTGTTTGCGAAACAAAATTCCGTATAACAAAACTAAGCTATAAAAAGAATATCATGTAGGCCTACTTACTGCAATGCAAGATGGCTACCGGGAGGAGCTCAGAATTTAAGTACAGGATCAGATATCTGGTTACCTATTAAGCTGCCAATACTGGCCCAACTCATAAGGGCGCTGCCAAATGTGCGTACGTCACACTATAAATGTGTCATGTTAAATGCCATGGTGGTCCTGGCTTTCAGGGCTTACTTGCGCGTTGGTGAGATGGTCCCCCGAACCAGCAGAGTAGTACAAGGGTGCATCCTCCTTAGGGATGTGACTCAAAATGGCGACCTGATCAATTTCCTTTAGACAGTTTAAGCACAGTGGTAGATAGGGGCCTCATAACATGAGTTAGAGAGAAGTGGTAGTGAAATTAGTTGGGGTGAACAGTAACACCCCAACCTGGAGGGTGTAACATCAGTTAGAAAGAGGAAGTGGTGGTGAAGTGAGTTGGGGTGAACAGTAACACCCCAACCTGGAGGGTGTAACATCAGTTAGACAGAGGAAGTGGTGGTGAAGTGAGTTGGGGTGAACAGTAATACCCCAGCCAGGAGGGTGTAACATCAGTTAAATAAAGGAAATGGAGGCTTACCTGATACCATTAGAACAAATATAAAGGGCTAGTGTTTACATCATAATAATACAACATGGTTCCAAAATACTGTATTGCTGGTTACCCTGCAAGGAGGTAATACTGTATTGCTGGTTACCCTGCAAGGAGGTAATACTGTATTGCTGGTTACCCTGCAAGGAGGTAATAATGTATGCTTACCTTTTTATCCTGAACTAATATTTATTATCAATAATTTGAAAATGTAAAGGTCACATGAACAGCAAAATGATATTTGAACCAAGTAAATAGCATGGCATAAGATAGGTTTAACAACTGACATGTTGTTTGTATCATATAATATATTATATATATATATATATATATACACACACGCACACACAGTTTGATGCATGAAAATCAGGCCATCAGATTTTCCTAATGATAACCGAATGTATTAGTGTGTGCGACTACAGCTTGGAAAAGTGCCGACATAATAAATGGCATGGCAACTTGGCATCTACGCGCTGATGAATGTGACTTAGAAACAAGTTTGTAAGTTATTGCAAATTCAAGAAGCATTAGACCATATATAGTTGATCTGTTAGCTAATAATAATATTATCATAACGAAAGTTTACCACAGTGATTGCGTCAGTTATAATGTGTGTACTAATGACGATGGTGTAGGGACCGACTATGTAGGGACTGACGATGTAGGGACCGAGCAGTGTTTGTATGATGTGAGGAACGTTTTACTGGGAGTGAATAATATACAGAATTACTGATTGTTTACACTATACAGATTATTTAGTGTACATGTATATGATATTGTTGCATTATAAATTAATACGATGCGCTTAACAGATGGAATTGTGCGAGCTGGTAGATCAGTCACTTCCAAGGTCAAGCAACAAGGACATGTCATAGATCAATTCTTCAAAACGCTAAATAAATCGGTTGGGCTGAGATCACTTTGAACTGAAAATTAATCCAACCCCGAACATCTAAATGTCTAATAAAAGGTCTTTAACAATTGTTTACTTACTATAAGACTGATGAACAATTTTGTTACAATGTTTACAACTTATTTCATGACTGGCAAAAATCCACAGACTATCATTAGTACTTTTTAAAATACCATATTTGTATTTCTGTATCATTTAATCACACTATTGGCATTATATATCAAAATAGGCTAGTTAGTAAATGTTTGTGCAGAATTGTTAGTACACACTGTAATATAGTATGTCTATCTAGGCTATGCAATAAAAAAATTAACAACAATTGGCATTGGCCAAATAATATTTAATGTGATGGTTTACAAAAAAACTCCGAAATAAACAACATGATTTTAATACAGTTAGATCCTACATTTATTTGAATAAATAATTGAAGTCAAAGTGCTATTGTTTCCAAATATGTGTTCCTGTGGGAAATGCATGAATATGCCTATACAATACCATTTTGCACAATTGGAAATCTATATACAGTGTACACTGTAGAAGAAATTAGTAAGTTAGTGGGAGACTTTCTCTTTAGCTCCCATGTCTTATATCATTCAGATTGTGCTCAGTATTTCTGCCCTGGCAAAGGTACATATCCATCATGTACTGCAGGACCATTCTGATGTTGATTTTGTTCCAATCCAGTCAAGTAAACTGTAAAATAATCCAGTCCTAAATACTTATTAGAAGACCCCAGCATAAAGCATCAGTTGTATGTAAATTACTCGAAACATTAATTAGAGACCACATGGTGGAATTCCTTGTAAAACATAAATTAATAAATACATCTCAACATGGATTCCTAAAAGCAAGATCATGTCTAACCAATCTCTTATGTTTTTTAGAAGAAATTACAAAGTGGGTAGATGACGGGTCACCAGTGGATGTTGTCTACTTAGATTTT
>SDWI01001904.1:59158-72714 GCA_009193005.1 Lamellibrachia luymesi
ATAAGGGCGGGCTACACATAGATGAGAAAATTGTTGGACTCTCGATAAGCCAATGGCTTCCTTGTCCACTTGCCATCTGGAACTTGTTGTTTGGGATGGCAATCTTGTTAAAACATTGCTGCGAACTAGTAAAATGCTTGTCAACTAGTCCATCTGTCTAGCAAAAATATGCTGTTCTACCCCTGTACACTGAAACAATATTTCATATAATCATGAATTTTGGCATATGTGTTTTATACAGACCTTTACGCTTCGAAGTAGAATCTTCTAACAGCGCTGCACTGCAACACAGAGAGAATCATTGTAATTCATACAAATTACATATATGATCCTATCTATAATACAATACAATATAAAATACTTCTATTGCCATAAAATCCTCGGCAAACCCAAGCTCGGCAGTGCACCAAAACAAAAGGGGTTCAGCAGTTCCAGTTGTTATGCGTTGGATTGGTATGCTGCTGAGCTACTCTCAAGTGCCAAATAATCGTATAGGCCAAATAACAGTATAGGGTGGTAAATCGGTCAAATTTAATAATACTACACTGCCGAATAACAGGCAAAATTTTTCAAAACAAATAATAGTATAGTGCGAAAAAGTCACTTGTATATTTGTCTTTTTTAGCGCTGAAGCAAAATTGTTTGACTTGACGTGAAGGTGTTTTTAGTAAACTAAGCAGATCGTCGTGTATTTCGGGTTTTTTTCTCGCCGAATATGCATAAACTTTGTGCATATTCACATTGCGTCACTGCAGATATAGTAACTTTTATGTCCATTTTTAAATGGACATAAAAGTTTTATTGAATTGAATACGCAAGCCCATTTCAGGGGAACATCCGCCAGCCGGTTATGACCGGTTTGAGACGCTGCGCACAGCGTCCATTTACGCGGTGATAATGGCGTTTTAACTAATAATATACTATGTCAAGCTCCCGAGAACTAAGGATTCTGACCGATTCACCTAATCATGGAAATCTGATGGCCTAACGTTTCAGGATCAAAATCTAGGATCCTAGGAAGCATGGATTCCAGCTAAATTCATGACTGTCATTTGAATGGATGACAACTTGGCCATCAGAGGGAGCTGCATGCAGCTCCAGAATTAGCCACGATTATCGGAGAATATAGGCCGGCACAAATGTCTAAGTCTAATAACTGCAAATAAAGTGTGTACAGGGTGGCATTTTTCATCAAATAAATACGCATATAGTGTCACTTATTTGGCACTCAAGAGTAAACAAGTTTAAACATGTGTTTTTACGATATGGCGAAGTATATTTCGAACATACTTGACACTAACAGGGAGTGAGTTCCACAGAGTCGGTGTAGCAACTGAAAAAACTCTAGTTCTGACATTTGTCTTAACACTGGGAACAAAAAGTAGATTAGAATTAGATGATCGAAGTTGTCTAGGCTGTCTTGCAGGAGTGAGCAGTGAACATAAATGTGCTGGTTGCTTGGATGAAAGTGATTGATAGGTAATTGTGCAGATCTTAAAAATAATGCAATATCAGAGAGGGAGCTAATGTAATGAATTAAGAAGTGGTACCAAGTGAGAGAAACGAAAAAAGTCAGTAACATTTATCAAGAATTGGTCCCACAGGGCCAGTGAATGAGAGCAAACTGAAACTGATGAGTTGTGCTTCAAGGGTTCCTATTAACATAAGGAAACTGAAAGTCTTCAAAGACTTGTCATGAGTAATGTAGACTGAGTTCATTGATACTGCTCATGCACAAATTATCATTTGTTGTATGTTTCCAAGTGATTATTATCTGATATATGCTTTGAAAACATTGTAATATGTCTTTGCAATGTATGTTGTTACAATGCCCTTTAATATTACCATAATAATACACAGTGTTATTAAGCTAATGCAACTCCCCAAAAATCATTATGATTTACATTTTAATATGGCCATCAACTGATGTGTTTAAATTTATTTTATTGAGATCTTAATATTTACACTTATGTAATATTGAAAATATAAGATTAATAAAACTTATTGTTTCCCAGTAAAAAAATCCTACATTTTTCTTGAAAATACACACATTAGTATTTGTTTATTTAAAAATGAAGGTGGGCTCAATAATTTTTGGAATAGCTAGGAAATGTTGACAAATATGGAATTGGTGCCAGGAGCATGTCAGGGTGTTAGTGATTGGCAGACTTTTTGGCAAGTTACACACTGACAAGTCAAGTCTCAAGCCAATGACCTGCAAGTCAAAGTAAGGTCTTAGGTCATGTCTCTGAATTCCAAGTCAAGTCCCAAGTCATCAGGATTCACCAATCGCCATAATTGTTGTGATTTGTCTACGGTAATTTTTAGTTGGAAACGTAGACATACGCTGTCCCGCCGCCACACTAGCCAATCATAATAAGTACTTAAAGAGAGACAAAAGTCATGGTTTTGGGGCTATGCACCAAAAAGAGATAATAAAAACTAACCATGTGCAACTATATTCAAGAATATCACGCCACTGGTTTACTCAGAATGTGTTTTATAAGTGGCAGATTCCAGTCATTTCTCTATGTTAACCAGCACGACTGATAAGCGCATGCTCATTTCTATGAAAATTTGGGTAACCTAGACTATTGCAATGTATTAAGGCATAAACAGAACCAATGCGAAGTCTCAAACAAACATGTTATTTTGCCAGAAAGAGGACTAGTTTAGTAAACAAAGGCCAAAATAAGGTCACAACAACATGGTGTGTGTTCAACAATGTGCACTACAGCCTGTCACAACAACATGGTGTGTGTTCAACAAGGTTCATTACAGCCTGTCACAACAACATGGTGTGTATTCAACAAGGTTCAGTACAGCCTGCCGCAACAACATGGTCTCGCTTTGTGCATGTATGTCTCAAGTCAATGAATGATATCCAAGTCTCAGTCAAGACTCGAGTCATCTATCTTAATTCCGAGTCAAGTCACAACTGAAGTCAGCCCCTACGACTCGAGTCCACGGGGTTTGTCAGTCACTGACCAATGATGGTGTATCAGAGCATAGGTTCCCAAACTTTTTTCCCTTG
Organism: Lamellibrachia luymesi; assembly: GCA_009193005.1. Lineage (NCBI taxonomy): Eukaryota > Metazoa > Annelida > Polychaeta > Sabellida > Siboglinidae > Lamellibrachia > Lamellibrachia luymesi. The sequence continues at coordinate 62,193 of SDWI01001904.1, forward strand.
AGGCCCTCCCATGGGGCTGCTAAAGCCGCTGGGCCCACTGCATTGCAAAAAAATTATCGATACAATTGAAGATGTGCATTTTTATTAAATCAAAATATATTATATATAATTTTCAGAATCTGTCAGTTGCCCAGGAAAAAGCAGCACATGCTTAATTCAATTTGCAAGGCCTAATGGGTTAAAGGATTTTTTTACACACAATGTGGACATTGCATTGTCCCTTGGGACCAGGGTTGAAAAAAAATCATTTAAAAATAAAAATAAAAAATTTTTAAATCGGATTTATTTGATTTAAATCGATTTTTTTTGGTGGAAATCTGGTATATAGACATTTATATAGATGTTTATATTTATAAACTCTTTCAAACGTGTTCTATTCAAATCGATTTGGGTACTTGTCTTAACAGAGGGTACATGATTTTTGCTTATATAAAGACATTAGACAATACCCACAAGGCCTCATGCACTGTAGTTGCATAATCTGTCTTGGAAAGGAAAGCATGCTGTGTGTCTGTGGCTGTAGCAGTGTTAATTATTGTTTGCTTAGAGGGTGGATTAGCACCTGTCCAGGGCTCTGTGTACTCTAAGGGTCTCCAACCAGACTGCAAACTGGTACAGTATTAAACAATAGTAGCCCAGACTGTCTTACTTGAGTCAACATACTGAATTGGTAACAACTAGCACAAGCTCTAGGTGGACTTTAACTCAGGGCTTCTGACTTGAAAAGATACTTGCTCTGGAAGACAAGTTTGTGTGGCTTTACTGCATTCAGAAAGGGAATAGCTCAAACACACACAATGTCTTAAAATATTTGACTGTCAGGCTATCTGGTGTCAATACAGCTACACAAGTATGCGCACTTTGTGCTTTTGTATTAAAAAACATACAAAACTTTGTTGATCTCGATGGTTGTAAACAATTATTTGTGTTAAATTTATATAAATCAGCGATTAAAAAATCGGAAGTCAAAAAAAAAAAAAATCATAAATCAATGATTTTTTTGGAGTGATTTAAATCAATGATTTAAATCAAATGATTTAAATCAAACAACCCTGCTTGGGACCACCTCAAACCATCCCGCGGACCACCTGAGGGCTGCGGACGACAGTCTGGGAACCCCTCGCATAGAGTACAGTATTACATGAATACGAATACAAAGTACTTTTAAAATGTATTCAAATACTATTAGAAAATAATCAAACATGAATATTTGAAAAAACATATAGTATTTGAATATGAATACTCTTACAACAATATCTGAATGCGCATGTATTTGAATATGAACAGGTATTTGGTTACCCCAACAAACAGCTGACAGACAGACTGGAAACGTCTGAGGGCCCAGTAATAAATCTTACATTTATAGAACTGAGTGAATGAGAGTGATGCTTACCTGGGAGAAGTCTCTCCTTCAGTTCTCCTAGTACTGCTCTCTACAAGTTGTCAACACATCCATCAATGCAAGCACAGTACCAAATTAAACCTTTCATTTCACAAGAAATTTGTATAGAGAAACATCCCCACATACTCACATGCAAATTAATAAAATGATAAAGAGCAGGCAAACCTTCGCATGTGACAATGTGCCACCACAAACAAGTCTAGATTTTATTGCTTTTAAAAAATTATTCAAAACCTAATTTTTTTCTCTCGAAATTCCTCCCACTGTTACCCTTTCTGTGAAAAATTTAATTACCCTTTGTAGTTATTACATACAAAAGTATGCATAAATACTCTTCATCATGCAGTGCATCATATTTTAGTCATGTGATTACTCTTGCTCCATATCACTAATCAATAATCAAGGGTGCAATTCTAATATCTCTCTTCCCTGATTGAAGACGTGAAAAAACAAATTACCCTTTGTAGTTATTACTTACAAAAGTATGCATAAATACACTTCACTGTCAAAGTACACCTGTAAAATTGTATTTTGTTACAGGTAACTTACCAAATTATCTACTCAAGTAAACTGCCAAAATAAATATACTTTGTTACTACATTCCACACCTGACTATAACTGATATCACGTGAAAAATTACCTCGTGCTGTAGCAGCTGAATTAAGTGTAGGATTTTCTTTTTTTGTCCAACTATCGAGTGTGCCCTGTTTTAGTTTTTTCACAGGGGGTGGTGAACTCATTCTGTGCAGTGCTGCTGCGTGTCATATTGTACCATCAGTAAGCTCCTACAAGCATTCATCAGTTATATTATGCAGTTCATCATATCTTAGGCAAGCGATTACTCTCCCTGCCTATCACTAATCAATAATCAAGGGGACAATTCTAATATTTCTTGCCCCCAATTGAAGATGCATGGGGCTCCCTCTTGCAGTTAAACATACGCCTGTTTGTTCAAAAGAAGGTCCTTTCATGTGCCCTTACAAATTTCATAACTCAAGTATTCTGAAAATATGGCAGAGAAAACATTAATTGTAAGTCTATGATATATAATTATGAGGGTTATTCTCAAAACGTATAATATCGTATTTTTATATATTAAAACTTTCAAGTTTCAGAGAGATCTAAATTGTGTTATGTGGATGTCATACGGAAACTGTGGCAATAAACAAGTTAGATTGTATCCATTGCAACTAGGCAAAATCATCCTAAACAACTTATGAATTTGTTACAAAGTATCTTAGCTGAGAAAAATCATAAGTCTTTCAAGAATAGCAATTTACAAAATGTTGCAGCTAAGTCAGATTGTTTTCCACCATGTTTGCATAAATTCTCATGTATGTTGCAGTACAGATATGTCCTATAAATTATCGTTGGCACCTAGCATTTTGTTGAATGATTAGTTAAGCATGTTGTGGATGGAGACAATATTACGGGCAAAGTTCAGTGTTAATTTGTCAACCTTTGCAAAACAGACGTTAGGCAGTGGTATTGGATTCGCAAACGAGATAGTTGGCGGGTGCTATAATGTATGTGTGTGTATGCGACAGATTTCTGCCAAGGCAAAGTTGAAGTCTGCACATGCAAGAGAAATCCCTTGCATTTGTAACATGGATGCCTATTGGATGATTCACATTTAATGACATCAGCGTCTTGGGGAATACCGGGGAAACACCAAAGCAAAGATGGCAGACGAAGTTGCAAGAAATGTAGTTAAAAATTTGTGGATGGATATTGCGCCAATTTACTTCATACTGGTGATACTAAGGAGGCAAACAATCCAATTGATAATATAATCTACAAAGAAATTCTGATTAATGCACGATATTTGGCTGTGGAAGTGAACCCTGGCGGCTTCGATTTGGAGTGAATCGAGAACGTGCCATTGGCAGCGCCACACCACACAGTGACAGTGGCAGCGCCACACCACACAGTGACAGTGGCAGCGCCACACCACACAGTGACAGTGGCAGCGCCACACCACACAGTGCCATTGGCAGCGCCACACCACACAGTGACAGTGGCAGCGCCACACCACACAGTGACAGTGTTGTGGATGGAGACAATATTACGAGCGCCACACCACACTGTGCCAGTGGCAGCGCCACACCACACAGTGACAGTGGCAGCGCCACACCACACAGTGACAGTGACAGTGTGTACAAAACATCAGCATCAAACTTAATGTTACTTTCAAAGATTTTCTGTTTCGGAAATAAAATTTATATAGAAATGTTTATTAAATTCATTACTTTATTTTATTTGTCTGCTAGTTATAAGAAATGAACGACAATATTTGGAATTATTTATTCTAAAAGCAGTGTCTGTCTTAGTTTTACACATGAAAACTTTGTTGTTTTGCTTTATATTTTAAATATTTTATGGGGCCAGTTCAAACTCACCTGGGCCAGTCTAAAAAAATATGGACCCGTTCCTATTTTTTGCTNATATATATATAATATATACACACACATATATACAATATATTAGTGTTAAAAAAAAAATTTCGAACAACCTGGGCTAAACACGAAGATGTGAGGTTTGTGAGGAAACAGAGCAATCCATTGAGAGGAAGTGGTACAAAGTTTTATCAGAATATTGTGGTACCGGATGGAACACACACCAAGCAAGAGGTAACCAAAATCTAAAATATCCAGCGCCGTGTGGCCAGAGTTGCTTTAACCAACTAGAGACAATGAGAGAGCATGTCCGCTACGATCAACAATGGTCACAGGGACACTCGAGAGATAAGAAGACAACTCTTGTGCGTCCTGTTGATGCATATGAACCGTAACCAGCAAGCTGCCGTCAACAGAAAGATTTGTCCCAATGCTCCTGAAACGCCCACCACAGGAACGTGTTGGGAACTCCAACCTTCGAGGCCATCAGGGAAGCTGTTACCTCACAAATATTAGCAGTGGCCTATGTTTTTACTCACACTCTGTTCATACTTTACATGCACTTTGTACATACTTTTATTCACAACTTCACATCTGGCACAGCACAAGTGTATATTAACCCACTGGTAGCTATGCTGGACCATTTTGAGATAATTAATTTATTACAAAGTATTATACATCATTGGAAAGGTCTGTTATTAAGATACATCATGATATCNAGCTTTACAGGCATATGCGCACTTTTATCATGGGTGGTCTATGTCAGTTGCTATGGACCGTTAAAGGCACCCCCTATAAACGGGCCTCTCTGGGGACACGTTTTGGTCGACTTGCCGATCATAGCACAACTAGCGCCGCCTAACGAGCTCCGGCATTGCTACCACTGGCATTGCCACTGCCACTGGTGTTAAGTCTGACTAGTGTCATGGACTAAAAAAGGTAAATTGCAAAAACATGTGTGACTGGTTTTATCTGTGAACGTAACAGGGGTACCCACATATTATCGGAGTGACCCCCTCCCCCCGGACGAACGTGAACGGGAAATGCCTGAATGCAGCGTCCACTTTCGTTTTAATCCTTCATCAACATTGTCATTAACACTGAATTACTCATTTACTGATAGCAATACTGGTGTTATCTGTTACAGGAACGCCTCAGCCACGAACCTGGCTCTATCCCCAGTGGTTAAAACTGTTAGAAAAATCGAAGTGACGTCTAAGATGTAATTTCGAATAACTTTCTAACATTTGTCAATGCACTTCTGCCTACTCCGGTTCGGTAGTGGCACTACTAGTGCCCAGGACACTGGACAGGGACAGCGGCAGGACCCGGCTGCTATGCCTATGGCATGGGTGTGCCATGAGCATGCCATGTAGTTTGTAGAACGACAATCGTGAATGTATGTTTGACTTACCTAAACAGCCCATGTGGTCGCACAACCTGTTAAATAACACTATACATAAATAGTTGGGATATTAATTTCCTTCCGACGACAAAAGAACAGCTAAGCCTAACGTAGCTTAGCCGACTCTCGTCCGCTTTCGTAAACTCGGCGAGAATACAGACACTAGAGCAGAGTCTGGCCGCAAACGCATGGTTTGACTGTTACCGTCAGATGGCACCACTTATCGGATTAATAATTTTTTGGCGCCGCATTTTCGTATTATGTATATTGTACAAATACTCGCAAAATTAAGTTACTGATATAACACAGCTGTATATATGAAAAAGTTATATCAAAATAGTAAAAAAAAACTGTTCTCTATACTAGCGAGGTGGGGGTGTGGCAAGAAACATGACGTGTGACGTCACTTTGGCGTGACAACCGGCTCGCTGATTCTCAATAAACATACGGTCTTTAGATACGCTCTTCACAATGATGTTACACTTTGTCCTCGACTGCAAACACCATGTTGAGAGTGACAAAATATTTATTACGCACATTAAAAATGTCAATTGTACAATATTTTAAATACAGTTAGTTCAATAATGACATCATAGCTAAAAAATATATCGCATGTTTTAAGACCATTTCTAATTTCTATCATGTCAGATAGAACACTCACGTCAGATATACTTTTGTCGGTCACGCCCGCCTGCCACACGCGACCAATATCAATAGTAGACACGTACGTCCTCGTACATATCGTATTCATAACGTATATTTAACAAGATTTAACAAGATTTGCCATCCAAGCCAAAGGCCCAGATGGCAAGTGGACAAGGAAGCCATTGGCTTATCGAGAGTCCAACAATGTTCATCTACTTATAACCCGCCCTCCTGAGATATGTGTCAACCTTGTTTTTAAACATATTCACGCTGCTAGCAGTTACACAATCTGTAGACAATTTGTTCCATTCATTTATTGTCCTCTGTGAGAACGAGTGCTTCCTGATGTCCAATCTACATTGATCCTTTACTAATTTTACCTCATGTCCTCTAGTTCTGCTATCCTTCTTGAGTGAGAAAAACATATTTCTATCAATATTTTCATACCCATTCAATATCTTAAAAACTTCAATCTGATCTCCTCTTAACCTCCTTGTCTCTAGAGTTGTTAAACCACATTCTTTCAGGCGTTCTTCATAACTAAGGTCTCTCAGTTCTGGAATCATTTTAGTTGCTCTCCTTTGTATGCGTTCAAGCGTATCTATATCCTTCTTACGATATGGTCTCCATGCTTGTATACAGTATTCTAAATGAGGTCTAACTATTGCTTTATAAAGAGGTATAATTAACTTTTTTCCCTTGTATGTTATGTTTCTTCTAATCAATCCAAGAATTTGATTACCCTTTGAAGCTGCAATACCACACTGCTCTGAAACTTTCATATCAGCGCTTATTGTAACTCCTAAGTCCTTTTCTTTTACAGTAGTACCCAGAACAGTATCTCCCATTTTATAGTTTACATTCAAGTTCCCATGTCCTGTATGTAGGCATTTACATTTCCCAAAATTGAACAACATCTGCCATTTCTCAGACCATTTCACTAATCTGTCTAGATCGTTTTGTAAATGTTGTTTATCACCATCAGTATTAACCTTTCTAAACAGTTTTGTGTCATCCGCAAATTTCAGTACGTTACTTGTTATACTGTCGTCCAAGTCATTGATATAAATTAAGAATAATATAGGTCCTAATACTGATCCTTGAGGTACCCCACTCAAAACCGATTTCCAATTTGAAACTTCTCCATCTACTACAACTCGTTGTCTTCTGTCAGTCAGCCATTGTTCTATCCAGTCAGTTATGCTATCCCCGATACCATGGGCTTTTAATTTAAGTAGTAATCTTTGATGTGGCACTTTGTCAAAAGCTTTCTGAAAATCTAAGTAGATAATATCTACTGGCGATCCCACGTCTATCCACTTAGTGATTTCTTCCAAAAAACATAACATATTTGTTAAGCATGACCTCGCTTTAAGGAATCCATGTTGAGATGAATTTAATAATTTATGCTTAACGAGGAAGTCCACCATATGGTCTTTAATTAACCTTTCTAATAATTTACAAATCACTGACGTTAAACTCACTGGTCTGTAATTCTCTGACTTATTTCTCGAACCCTTTTTAAATAATGGTATGATGTTTGCTTCTTTCCATTCAAACGGAACAACTCCCTCTTTTAATGACAAGTTGAATACTCTTGCAAGTGGTATACTGATTTGTTCTACTGTTTCCATTAGTAATTTTGGAGGAATCCCATCCACTCCCGGTGATTTGTTATCCTTCATTGCCTTTATTTTCTTAGCTACCAATTCTGGAGTTACAACTAACGGACCTAAATAGTCAGATTTAGCCCCCTGAAATTTAGCATCAGCAACTGGTAATGAACTAATATCTTCTTTGGTAAACACTGAACTGAAGTAACCATTTAGGTCTTCCGCCATTAAAAACCCCTGTGATATTATATTTCCAGCACTGTCTTCTAGAGGTCCAACCTTGTCTTGTACGTTTTGTTTACTCCTGACATATGCATAAAAACTCTTGCTGTCATTTTTTATGTTACATGCTAGTTTTTGCTCATAGCTTCTTTTAGATTGTCTGATTTCAGTTGTAGCTGCATTAAGTGCCTCTTTGTATTTTGCATAGTCTTCGTCCTTTCTGGTACGCCTATAAACCCTCCACATAGTTTGTTTTAGCATTATTTTTCTAATAGCCTCTTTTGACAAGTGTTTCTTTCTACACCGTTTTCCTTGTTTTTGGAAGGGAACAAATTTATCGATGATACTCTCAATTTCATATTTTAGAATATTCCAACATTCAATTGCGGTCTTATTCATCAGCATGTTATTCCAATCTAGCTTTGCTAAGTATTTTCTCATATCTTTGTAGTTACCTTTGTGGAAGTTTCTCTTGTACGTTTTCTTATTTTTACTTTCTGATTTTACATTGATGTCAAAATGTATTTGATTATGGTCACTATTACCCAATGGTTCAAATATTTTTACATTGTCCACTAATTCTTTTTGTGATGACAAAACTATATCTAATACATTTTCTCCCCTGGTTGGTTCTAGTACGTGCTGAGTAAGAAAGCTATCCTGGATTAAAAATAGAAATTGTTGGTCCTCAATCCCTGTGCTCTCTAGAGAATTCCATTGTATGTGTCCATGGTTAAAATCTCCCATTATGATACATTCCCCTTTACTAACTTCCTTTATAGCGTTTTTTATTTTTGTGTTGTCCTCTTCGTTTATGTTTGGACTTCGGTAAACTAATCCAATAGTTAATTTTGAATTTCCTGAAACAATTTTGCACCAAACAGCTTCATCGCAATCTGCTTCCCTTTCTAGTTTTATTTCATAAGCCTGAATAGATTCTTTAACATATAAAATAACTCCCCCGCCCCTTCTTCCTATTCGATCTTTCCTAAACATTACGTATCCTGTCAGTCCTAATTCAGCATCTGTTATGTCTATGTTGGCCCATGATTCAGTTATACCAATTATGTGAGGGTCAATATCTTCTACCATAATGTTTAATTCGTTTTTCTTAATTACTATGCTCCTTGCATTTAAACATACGCATCTATATCCTGTTTCAGAGATGTTTTTCGGACGATTTGATATTGGTTTGTCTGTGGCCTCTTGTTCAGTTTGAGACACATCTAGGTAACCCCCCTGCACTTCTATGACAGTACTAGTTACCACCACAATTCGACCATGGATTCTGAATTGATAATTTAGCAACACTGCTTATTTGTGGTTTAAAGCATGATGAATAAACTTCATGAACTTTAGATTGACCAAAGCTTTAGATTGACCAATAGTGGCAAACGATCAGGCAACAAAGAGACAACATCGCCATGTGTAAGAGGTGCCAGCCTCCACAACTTTCTGAGTACCTTGCGCTATGCGATATATATATATATATATATATATATATATATATATATATCTTGCACATTACGGCAGTCTTTATATTACCAAAATCACCCATGAAAATGTTTGCCTTCTCCAGAATTTTGCAATGCCATAAGCGACTAAGCTATACTTATTAACAGTGGATATACGGTGGCCCAGATGTACAGCATCCTGAACACTTTCCAACCCGGTGCCATTAAAACAACTGTTCTGTTGACCAGTTTACAACGACCTCTAAAAACAAAATACATATTGTTCGCACCATTAAACTTTACACAGTAATAGTGTGCATATTGTTCACATATCTGGATTACTACCTTGAGTCCAGATCTTGTAGGTGTTAGTAGGGTCAATTCATCTGCATATCGATGCCATCCGTATTGTGGTTGCCCATGTGGCATCCCACACCACTCTTCTCTTGCTTTTCAAATAATCAATCTATATATGCAGAGAAAAGAATAAGTGAGAGGATTGCTCCCTGCTTGACTCCATTACTGGCGGTAAACTGGGATGAGATGCTACAGCCCCATCTCACTTGAAGTTTTTGTTTAGTATACATATACAGCAGCAATCTTAACACCAGAGGTGAGTCGGGTGATACCTTACATTTTAGAAGTACTCTAAAATGTTTACAATAGTTGACTCTGTCAAAAGTTTTGCTTGCATCTAAAATGAGTGCATACACATTACTACCATTAGCATTGTAATGACTGATTGTCTCCATCATAGAATGTGTGCAATGAGTAGGGGAAGGTTGGGACTCGTGATCATAGCTTTGAGCCACCCCCTGTAACTTTGTTAATAACGATCAGTCGCTCTATCTGACGAGTTCTATAGATGTACGTACGCTACCTACGACGTCACGTCATGCTACCTACGACGTCACGTCATGCTACCTACGACGTCACGGCCTTTTGACTAATGGCAGATGACAAAAGGCGCGCAAAATCATAACATATTGTCAATAACGGATAATAATGCCTGAAACCTATTTTGGCACACGCTGGTCTACTTTTTAGTAAAATTAATTTTGCGTGTATAATTGTGATCAGGCACCCATGAGCCGGGATGCATGGGGTCCGATGAGCCGGCTCATGGGTCCTTGTACCGACTGGCGCAACATTCTCCCATATTGGTTTGTGTTCAGTATGGCATTCTAAAATTGTCTGAGTATTTATGTATGATCCATTAGGGTTAGTATTTAGTCTAGGGCCAGTATGGGGGCGGTCGTTATTTATCACGCTCAACTGTAAAATATTATTATTGGCAAACTTATGTGCAGAGGAAATTAAAATATTCAGTGCACTGACAAGCTGAGCCCACTCCTGATTACTTCGTCGCACCTATCCTGGTGAAT
>SDWI01001905.1:4976-16993 GCA_009193005.1 Lamellibrachia luymesi
TGTTTGTGTGTGTGTGTGTGTGTGTGTGTGTGTGTGTGTGTGTGTGTGTGTGTGTGTGTGTGTGTGTGTGTGTGTGTGTGTGTGTGTGTGTGTGTGTGTGTGTGTGTGTGTGTGTGTGTGTGTGTGTGTGTGCTTGATGTACTCGGTATAAAGAACAAGCAGACTGCAAGACATAGTCGTGACGTGATTGTATTAAAAACCGATGGACCAAAATATATGGTGAGTTCCAAAACACATCTTACACGTGAACAGGGGTCAGAAAAGGCCTAGCGTAAGGCCTTCTTCTGGTCGGTCTATATTAGAAAGTCTCGGAATGACAAAGCCTGCCGTTCAAAGTCAATATTTTTTTGTGTTTCCGATAACTGCGATGTTATACTTGATAAGTGCGTCAATTTCTGCATGAAAACGAGGCAACCGCATTATCTGCATGTGCAGCGCCTCTTTTGTACATATGGCCACATACGCATGTGAAAATCGGTCTAGTAAATTGTATACAGCGATATGGGCAGCCAGTGCCCGGCCTATAAAGAAAATAGTAATGCAAACCATTGAATTACGTGTGTGTTTGCGTGTGTGCGTGCGTGCGTGCGTGCGTGCGTGCGTGCGTGCGTGCGTGTGTGTACATGAGTGGGTGCGTGCAGAAAAATCCACACACAAAACCATATCCCACGAATGGTTCGGTGGATTTCGGAGGTGAGACTGTATAGAAGAAGATTAATGGAACACAGGGTGTACATGTTTCGAGAACAGAATGAAGCAAGGGAAACCCGCAACCAGAACTGCAGCGACACACAACGGATAGATACACACCAATGCGACAACGCACGCCCATTGCTCTTCGTATTTGGGTAATGTAGTAAATTAAATCGACAGTTATTTGTTACATGTAATTAAATACAGAACAGAATATCCGATAACACTGCAAACCAAGAGAGGAGACCAAGTTGTAGTAGTTTTTGAATATTAAATGGTCAGGTATTGATAGAAATATTTTCATCAGCCTTAAGGTAGCTGGGGTGGTTATTATAGGCTTGTCTTGAATTTAGTAGTTTCAGTAGACGTTTTTAAGATAAATGAACCATTTCTTCATATATTGTAGTTATTAATTACAATTAATGTGGAGTTTTTCGTTTATTTGTTATGTTACAAGATTTAAATGTTTTTTTTGTAAATGTGAAAAAATAGCCACACAATGCGAAATGTTATCGTTTTGAGAAAATCCCCAAAGAAATAAATGGCATGCACATAAATATGACACTGTACGTGTCACTGATAACTGTCAGGTAGATTTTGGTTAACATAAACGAATTACGTCTGCTACACCACTGTGAATGAATTAAGCACAAGCTAAAGTGGCAGTGTATTTTTGACACAAACCCTTCACCAATCGTAATTCGAAACCGGGCAGATTTTCGTACATGTCAGAAGCGTTCAGATGCCAAATTGCAGGATCGCAAGTGTTGTAGTTAAACAAACTGAATTAGGTAACGTTTCCCGGTTTGTTAGTTATAACAGAAATGTCGATAGATACGTGCATCACGCTTGAAATATGACGCTTTTTACTGGCGTTTTACGTATTGTTGACAAGACACAATGGTCATTTGTAATATTGACATGTACCCTTATTTTGCCATCACAATGAGCCTTGAATCTGTAACGTGTTGTCGTCTACGATATCAGGTTACGCCAGCCATCTAACAAACACGTGACAGGGCGTGTTTACGATCATTTTGATTGGCCCGTTATCCGGCGCGGTCACCAGGTCGGGATCACAGGCCGTTTCCGTTATAGGTTCAAAGGAACAATAAACTACGTTAACGCTGATATTTACTGGTATAAGGACATGATTTAGTTACGTAGATATAATACTGATGTGTTCCGCTTTCACGGCGAACGAATATAGCTGGTACGAATATCGCAGCACTCGCGGTCGTTACTATGGAAACATCGTCACCGTTTCTAAGAAATCAGGGGGATTTCCAAAAGGACTGTTTTCTTAAAGGGTGGATTGGGGAAATACGATTTTAGTGTCAGGTGATTATTTGTGGTGTCAACTGACACGCTAGCTACCCAGCTACCTTACGGAAGGAATAGATACTAGAAGCAACGATGTAGTGGTAGCAATATGGAATGTCGTTGCTCTCCTCTTTATCCCTGACGTCCGGGGTGAGGTGGCACCGATACCTCTTTATCACTGAAGTCAGGGGTGAGGTGGCACCGATACCTCTTTATCCCTGAAGTCCGGAGTGAGGTGGCACTGATACCTCTTTATCCCTGAAGTCCGGAGTGAGGTGGCACTGATACCTCTTTATCACTGAAGTCCGGGGTGAGGTGGCACTGATACCTCTTTATCACTGAAGTCCGGAGTGAGGTGGCACTGATACCTCTTTATCACTGAAGTCCGGAGTGAGGTGGCACTGATACCTCTTTATCACTGAAGTCCGGGGTGAGGTGGCACCGCTACCTCTTTATCACTGAAGTCCGGGGTGAGGTGGCACTGATACCTCTTTATCCCTGAAGTCCGGAGTAAGGTGGCACTGATACCTCTTTATCACTGAAGTCCGGGGTGATGTGGCACCGATACCTCTTTATCACTGAAGTCCGGGGTGAGGTGGCACCGATACCTCTTTATCACTGAAGTCCGGGGTGAGGTGGCACCGCTACCTCTTTATCACTGAAGTCCGGGGTGAGGTGGCACTGATACCTGTCGTCGATATATGTTTTCCCGTTTTACTGTTGTCTGCATTTAATTACACGTAACAATATTACCAACAAGAATGAACATACATTAGAGAAAGGTAGGTCACACACAAATGAAACACACTCATGCATACACACATAAACACAAGCACGCACGCACGCACGCACGCACGCACGCACGCACGCACGCACGCACGCACGCACGCACGCACGCACGCACGCACGCACGCACGCACGCACGCACGCACGCACGCACGCACGCACGCACATTCACGCGCACGCATACACACTCACTCATTCACTCACTCTCAATCACTCACTCTCAATCACTCACTCACTCACCCACGCACGCACACGCGCCATGTTGTGAATCACCTGTTGTGAACGGGCCATCGTGCATAACTAACACATAATTAATAGATGCATAAATTCAACACATAACCGCCATGGTTCGATGACAAATCAGTCATCGGGTCAGTAGCGAGTCAACTAAACCTCCAAATCGACTTCTTGCTTGCCGTGCGCCTAGCAACAATAACTCAAATCGATCCAATATCGGCCGCGCTACTTCCACGCGAACAGTCACGTTACACGTGTTCACCCAACCGTATCATTTACCAGTCGACAGTGTCGCGGATGAGGACGTGTCGTCAATGTTTTATCAGCGAGATGTCGTACTAGTTCACCGCAACAGGTACCGTACCGTGTGTCTGTAGACTCCGTAACGTTTGTATCCACTGCAAGGAGCTGTCTTCTGTAACATGTGTGTTTTTTTGTTGCACTTTACGTTTATCATTTATTACTAAATAGACTTGCGCGCGGCCCAGTTAGGTGGCCGAGTAACAATTTGATATGTTCTCCTTAGTGTTCACTCTCCGTACATCGACGTACAACCGTCGACTCTTTCGTGTCCTTGCAAGTGTCAATATGACAATCGGTGATGGAAGCAAAAGCTGTTCGATGGTTACATTCTAATAATCTATTCATCTCTATCCGATTAAGCTATCTCCAAACCCCCTAACATTTCTCTTGATATTTCGTCCATGTCAGAAAAATATGGACTGCTGCTAATGATGCTGCTCAGATGATGACAATAGTGATGTTTATGATTATGATGATGATGGTTGTTATTATTATTCAGTATGTAGTGTACGCATATGTGTACAAGTATGTATGCGTGCGAACGTACGTGCGTGCGTTATTTGTTAGTGGTGTGCACGCGTGTTTGAAATTGTGTGCACACGTGTTTAATTCATTCATGCGTGCGTGTTTGCATGTGCGTGTGCGCATTCTGGTGCGTGCGCGCGCGCGTATGTGTGTGTGTGCGTGCGTGTGTGCATGCGCACTAGGTCAGGTCACAATACGTCGATGTCAGCGCAAACGCATCCATCGGCTATCGTGTTTCCACGAGCCACATCAAGTGAAACCAGTACAACACGTCAGCCAGGCCGGGCAATATTCCTATTTCTCGCTGGTTTTACTGCTTTGTAACGGCCGCGCGTTCATTGCTCGGTCGCCGCACGCGCATCGATTCTGCTAGCTCCTAAACAAGAGAAATGACGTTAGTAAAGTTACGACGTTGTTGTCGTAATTTTCCAAAAACAAGCTTTGTCAATAATAATAATCATTTCCTTAAACAACCAAACAATTAGTGCACTTGACAATTTCGTGAGATCCGTTTTCATCTCACGTTCCTCGTATTGTCACGCGGTTTGTATTGTCACGCGGTTTGTATTGTCACGCGGTTTGTATTGTCACGCGGTTTGTATTGTCACGCGGTTTGTATCGCGTACGTGCATAGCACTGGTAATTAGTTGCGCGGTAAACCAGAATGATAACATTTGTTGCATTTATAATGCATGAGACTTGCGTGATGTTCCCCGGGACGAAATTGTATAGACACAGCCACTCTTGGGGATACATACAACGTATCTACGAAACACTATCGGTGATACAATTATAATATTATATTAAAAACAAGTACCCAGTGCGCGCACGTGCACAACTGGATACCATGTATTATCGCTACCGCACTGCTGGCATACATGATCTATATGGGGTAATATGAGCCACCACACTCACGCACCTTTAGCACCAAAAAACAAAATGTAATCCTATTCTTTACACAAGCATCGAAACAGCCGAGGTCGCCAGTGGACTCCAGAGCTAAAACTAGGTCACGATATATACGGTCCCTATTGTTCACACTGGTAGGGCTTGCGTATTCTGTTTCAACCATTCATCGTCCACTGTGAGAAGCAAACCAGATCTGTCACAACGCGCTTGAAGCGCTGTGTTCGATGGTGCCAAGTGCGTAATGGTGGAGAAGATGACAGCCTCTTCGTGGCCTCCACCACAAGTAGCAGCCTAACAACTGTGAAACTAATGTCGTCAACCAGTCATCAACCTCGCAACCCGAAACCAAGCTCAGCGCTCTATTCAAGGCGGCCGGCCATTACGGCCGTCTAAGGCCAAGGACAATTTCCCAGCTCTCAACGCTGAGGGCCTTACTACCGCTAAGCTCAACGTGATCGAACAACTAGCTTTCAACAACAGGACAGCAGCTATCCTACTTCAAGAGACCCACTTGGAAGCAACAGCTAACCTGAAGATACCCGGTTTCGCTCTGGCAGGCCACATCGTCAGCAAGCATCAAGGAATGGCCACCTTCGTGAAGACAGAGATGCCCTGGTCCACTACATCCCAATGGCCAGAAGACCCCGAAGTAGAATGGATAGCCACCAGGGTGCAAGGCGCAAATATCGTAATTTCAACTGCCAACACACCGCATGGGGCTACAGCGTATCCACACAAGACGGCATCATCCTGACAGAATGGGCTTCAACAGCAGACGCGGTTCTTCTCTACGACCCGAAAGAACATCCAATCTTCTTCTCGTCTCGCTGAAACACCAATACCAACCCTGGCTTGGCGTATGCAACATGCAACCACGAAGACCCACTTCAAGAAAGACGCATGCTCGATAGGTTTCCACGCTCCCATCACAGACCATCGGTGATCACCACCATCAACAGACTCAGAGGTAGATCAACAGCCCCTTCAAAATGTCCCATTTCAGCGAACGCCATCGCAACGCAACTCCTGAAGAACGGTTGCTCCCAGCATGTAGACAAGGACATCGCCCGTAGGACATTTCAGACTCGACGGCGGCACATCTTTTCCTGAGTCTGAAGATACCTCTATCCTCCCTTCAAAAACAACCCTTCTTTTTTCTCGAACTCCACGCGTCCCCACATATTCATTCAACGATAGACACTCCGGGTTCGTTGCACCGCCAAGTATATAACGACCTATCTCAGTTAGCATCGCCACCACAGCGCGCTGTCCCATACTCGCTATTATAATTACAATAATAATATATTATGCAAAATCGATGGACTGTCGGTTCATGTAGTGTTTATTTTTATAAAAAAAAAACCACGGTTCCGGCGGTTACGGTTGCACACGCATGCGTGCGTGCGTGCGTGCGTGCGTGCTTGCGGTATATTGTTGCCCCGACGAGTCTGACAGAATTATGTAATGAGGAAATAATGTAATCTAATTAATTCTGACGTCGAAACCATGGAATATCTACTGACATTTCCCCACAGGTTAGTTGCCAAAGATGTGTAGACTGCATGGCGTGCAAGAACAGGGAGGTGATATACGTTGCATCATTGTATCATAGGCAGCTACTATGACAATACGAGACTTCACAGCTAATTTTTAAAAACCTTTAATGAAAAAAATCACCCCTTTTCGTGGGTCACGAGACCCTCTTTCATCTTTATAAAAACACCCCTTTCTCGCTGTGTTTGTAACGCACACGCGTCCACAGATATTCTAAGAGTGACACCCCCGGGTAGCCGAGTTTTTCGGCCGAAAACCGCTCGCGGCGGCGAAAACCAACAGAACGCGTATTAAAATGCGCTGTTAGTGTCGCTCCACAATAACAACTTGATGCGATGTCATGTTATGGAATTCATACGCTCGGTATTGTCATTGCAGTTACTTTAGACATTTTTTTTTACTGCTGCCTGCGCTACTGTAATCGTACACGTCTGATTCAATGTGAAATTAATGACCCGAGAGACGCGCGGGAAAACGACGGCCCTTGTCAGTGGGAACATTCGCATTTATAGTTAATCTTCTGAGCAAAAAAGAAACTTGACAGTTACGTTATGTTGTGTTCCGATCATTAAGCATGAAGGCTAGATGCGATAATGAAGCTGTTATATGTATGCTTGATGTACTCGGTATAAAGAACAAGTAGACAGCAAGACATGGTCGTGACGTGATTGTGTTAAAAACCGATGGACCAAAATATATGGTGAGTTCCAAAACACATCTTACACGTGAACAGGGGTTAGAAAAGGTCTAGCGTAAGGCCTTCTTCTGGTCGGTCTATATTAGAAAGTCTCGGAATGACAAAGGCTGCCGTTCAAAGTCAATATGTTTGTGTTTTTCCGATAGCTGCGATGTTATACTTGATAAGTGTGTCAATTTCTGAATGAAAACGAGGCAAGCCACAAGCCACATACGCATGCGCAAAGTCGGTCTAGTAAAATGTGTACTGCGGTATGGGCAGCCGGTGCCCGGCCTATCAAGAAAATAGCCATACAAACCATTGAATTACGAGTGTGTGTGTGTGTGTGTGTGTGTGTGTGTGTGTGTGTGTGTGTGTGTGTGTGTGTGTGTGTGCGTGTGTGTGTAACACAATGGTTGTAAATCAAACACTCACATACTACAAACACCATTTAAGGAAATGATACCTCCAACCTGAAAACAATTGAAATATATTTCGTTTTATTTTTTGCTACATTTACAAATGACCGCTATACCTAGCAGGCCAGCGTAATTCAACACGGTAGGTGATAAATGTTCGGTAATAAATGTTCGTCGCCGCGTCTAAGGTTTCATGCAGATACGGAGATCGGATATGCTAAGCCCAGTCCTGGTCTGTTCCCGTAATGTTTAAACTCAATTCAATTCCAGATAGTTTGTCATGTTGTACGTTGTCATGTTGTACGTTTGTTTTATGTTGTTGATCTCACGTACGCATTGTCTAAATTTTCTGCCACAGTTTCTCTCCTTTTAATGGCCAGTCAGCGAGTCACACATAGGTCAGTTTCCCTCCTTTTAATGGCCAGTCAGCGAGTCACACATAGGTCAGTTTCCCTCCTTTTAATGGCCAGTCAGCGAGTCACACATAGGGCAGTTTCTCTTACCGGTCTTACAGGGCACCCCTGTAAGACCGGTAACAGAAATCCGTAAGATCGCAATGGAATCCGTACGATTATCTACCTCCGCTGTTTTGCAGCGCATGCTCAAAAGAAACCCGCAAACACGGATATGTTGATTGGGTCTCAGATTTGACAGGATGTGCCGCAAAAATATTTGCGAGAGTCGCTCCTTGGACAGATGATATGTTATTCGCTTGGCGTTTGACAAGCGTGGTTGGCCTAAAAAAATCGTGGGAGATGAGATGTAGGATTGGCGGGAGCCGGGAGGCGAACTGTCAGAAATGGTGGGAAATGAGAGTTGGCCCCGCAAAAAAGTGGGAGATGGGAAGTTAGGAATCCTGCCACACCACTCACTAACTCTCCCCTTCCTCTTCCACAGGCGTCATGAAGCTGCCCCTCCGTCGGCTCCGCAGTATCTCTCGTCGGCTGCTGTCGGCTCTGCTGGTCGCCATCGTCCTCGTCTCCGTGCGCCAGTTCCTCACCATGTTCATCCAGTATCCCATCTCCTCGAACCTCCTACCGCACCCACCTTCCTCCCACTGCACGTCTGACCTACTTTCCAAACCGAGGCTAGTCGCTGACCAGAAGAAAGATGGCGGCGAACAAATCACGTGTCAAAAGATATTGACTGGTTTCGGCAACGAGACGTTCTACAGCGCCGCCAAGCGGATAATGACGTCACAACCGACGACCTTTCTTGGCGACGACCAGTTTGTCTCGTTGACGGCCGACTGTGCCGAGTTCAAGCGGCGTCGTGGCTACCATACCAGCCCGTTGAATGAGGAGGAGGAACAGTTCCCCATCGCATATAATATAATTATGCATCGACACATCGAACAGGTAAGGACAGGTAAGGTAGTTTGGGGCAAAGGAGCCCCCATAAGAGAAAATGGTCATAATTATTCTTAAACTTATTATTTTTACGTATATATACCGTCTTACGATTGTTGTGTGGTTATGGTATGCAGTACCAAAATATTCGGGAGCGTCTTGCCCCAGTAGGCATGATGTAGACATTTCTTTTTAATTCCTTCGTTAATATTAATTAGCGCCTATATTTTGTAAAACTAAATGGAACTATGTACACAAAGGATGGATATAAAGCAGTTGCACAATGTTAAGTGTGATCTGTGTGTTTCAGTACAACACTGCAAATATACAATTTTTACATCTTACCCCCGGGGGCTCCTTGCTCCACTGTTTTCATCTTGCGAACTTGATTTCCCCAGTACCATGGTTATCAATGATGCGAAAGGATTCTGAAGCATTCGTAGCAAGACATAGCTTGCTGCAATGTTGACAGCAGACATAGAAACAACGCCGAGAGTAACTACATGGATGTCAGTACCAGCTGAACGTTTTGCCACTAAAAAGCTGTTGAAAGAGAAAGCAAACGTCACAGTGGGCACTTAGCATAAACGGAACATGAACTAATTACATCGATGATGTGAATCGCTCCCAAATGTGGTGGATTCGATAATTCGATGAACAAACTATATCCTTTTCTAACATCTTCACCAATAAATTATGTTTGAATAAACCACAGTTTCTAAATATAGTTTGACTGTTATCTCTTAATGACATAGTGTATGGCACATTATACTGTATTACACGGTTTTACGATATAAACGATCCGCCTTTGTACCTTTATAGCCGTAGCACACTCCTGACTACGGTGGCGTAGCCGGATATTACAGTTCCTGTATATGACGCCGGTGTATCGCAGGTTAACCCCTGGCGACAAGCACCAAGTAGGCCTACGATGTGTGAACTCGGACAAGCAAGGGTGACTGAAATTGCCGTGGCTTCGCACAATAGCAAACGTATTTGAACGCCGGCTCCTCGGGTGCTGTCCAGCGAAAGACATTATTGGAATAAACATTTTAAATATTTATTTTTGGGCAAATAAAATTCAGATTTTAAGAAACACATTGCAGAATCGTGCGCGCCACACTAAACCGCTGCTAAATATTGGTCGTCTCTCGCCAGGTTGAGAAACTACTGCGCGCCATCTACCGGCCACAGAACGTCTACTGCGTGCACATCGACCTCAACTCGCCACCGGAAGTGCATGCCGGTATGACGTCACTGGCTCGCTGCTTCGACAATGTATTCATCGCGTCGAAACTGGAGTACATCGTCTACGCTGGCTTCTCGCGTCTCCAAGCGGATATCAACTGCATGAGAGATCACGTGACGCGAGATGGCCGCTGGCGCTACCTGATCAACGTGGCGGGGGAGGCGTTCCCACTCCGCACGAACGCAGAGATCGTGAAAATACTGAAAATCTACAATGGGGCCAACGACATCGAGGGGATCTACGGCAAACGAATCATACGCGGCAGGTATTGCTGTTGTTGTGTTTTATTGATGTTGTTGTTGCTTTTATTGTCGTTGTTGTTGCTGCTGCTGCTGATGCTGATGTTGCTGCTGCTGTTCACCGTAGTCGTTGTAGATATTATTATTATCATCGGCACTACAGCAACTACATTGGCAGTCACGAGTGTACACTACGTCACCAGTTCTCGTTGATAAAGCCAGCGTATCACCATCGTCACCATCGTTATTGTAATCATCATGATGATCACCAAAATGATGACAATAATCGTCCCCGCATTCGTCGTTGCCTTCATTGTGACCGCGGTACTCGTCTCTATCGCTGTCATCATCATCGCCGTCTTCGTCGTCGTCGTCATCAGCGTAGTCATCATCATCACCATCATCATCATCATCATCACCATTTGCACTCATACATTGGCAGTATAACTTCGTCGAAGCCATGACATTCCAGGAACTTTTTTAGCTTTATGTTTATTGCATTTTCACTTGCTTTATTATTTTACTATTTCATTAATTATTACATCTTCAAGTATGATTAACTATTTCTTCGTTTTACGAGGGTCCTATCTGTATATACAGTTATGAAACAATTTGACATTCAGATTCTTGAACGAATACGAGGAATTACACGTCAACACGTCAAAGCGACGTATACAAAAGACAGGCAAGCAAAACCCGCCCATTCCTCACAACATCGACTTCGTTCGGGGAAGCGCCTACGGGATCTTCAGTCGCGCCTTCGTCGAGTTCCTCCTGACGGACGTCAAGGCGAGGGACCTGTTACAGTGGGCCCGTAGGACATACACGCCAGACGAGTTCTACTGGGCGACACTTCATCACACATACCGCAACCCGCATCTCCACACGCCAGGCGCCTACAGCGGTGAGCGACTGTCATTGGATGATTGATTCATCTGTCAATAGCTGCCGTAAAGCGAACTTTATTATATATGTCGTAAAACTGGCCTAATTTATCTAAAACAGCACATTTTTTTTATTTTCTAAGATAACAATTACGCTTGGCTACTTTGCTACACCAGCATTGGTGTGTGTTAAATAATATTTATTGTAAAATTAATGTTTTTGACGTAATCATTTTCACATATCGAGTACTATCTGTGGTGGCCTAAACATACAATTGCCCTCGCTATGTTGAACGCACGCACGCACGCACGCACGCACGCACGCACGCACGCACGCACGCACGCACGCACGCACGCACGCACGCACGCACGCACGCACAAGAATGGACACTCTCAATAAGCCAGCGGCTTCCTTGTATACGAGCCACCTGCATCATATGGCGATCATCGTAAATAATAAAATAACTATAAATGCAAATGTTCCCACTGTCAAAGCACGCCGTGTTCCAGCTCGTCTCTCGGGTCGTTAATTTCACACTGAATCACACGTGTACGATTACAGTTGCGCAGACAGCAATAATAATTAATTAATAATAATTGTCCGAAAGCAACTGCAATAACATGCACCACGCCTATTAATTTCGTAGCAAGCTGCTTTTGTGGAACGGTATTAGCAAAGTATTTTAATACACGCTCGAGTGTTTAAACTCGGCTGGGGGGTCACTCGTCAGAATACATGTGGACGCATTTGCGTAACAAACACACCGAGAATGGAGTCTTTTTCAAAGGATGAAAGAAGTGTCTCACACACACACACACACACGCACGCACGCACGCACGCACGCACGCACGCACGCACGCACGCACGCAC